>PVKC010015359.1:0-11208 GCA_004027635.1 Crocidura indochinensis
GGAAAAAAATAAAATTTTGCAGTTTGCTGCAACTTGTTGGACATTATATGAAGTGAAATAAGTCACAGAAGGACAAATACCAGATGGTCTCACTTATCTGTGATATACCAAGAAACAAAACAAGGGAATGAAGAGTATCAAATGATGATAAATATATGGCCTTGGATGATAAAGCCTAAGGTATTAAGCAGTGGGGAGTAAAAGGAGTGAATGAAGAGGTGGATTAGAAGTGACACAGGATAGTAGATCTTGGATACTTTGGTGGTATTTTTTTTACATTAAAACATTAAACATTAATGCTATTGTAGTTATGTTACTTAAAAGCATAATAAAGCCTTTTAAAAGAGAAAAATCATGAGCTAATCTACATACCAAACTTTCCATATAATATTGGGTATTTGCTAACTTCTTTAGGAGTGTGTAGGTTATGATTAGAATTATTGGCCATAGGCTAAATTGTAATGCTGTCAACAAGTACTTGGTCCAATCCTACAGTTCATTATTTGAAATAGAGCTATCAGGTTTGACTTGAACTTCTTGGTGAGACACTGAAAACTTTTCTCTGCTATTGTTTTTGGTTTTGTTTGTTTGATTGGTTTTGGGTTACATCTGGCAGCATTCAGAGGCTATCCCTCACTGTGTACAGGGTTGATACTGGCATTGCTCAGAGGAGCAGGCAGTGTGAGGAATAAAAAGTGATCTTCCACATGCAAGACATACTCTCATATCTTTGAGTTATTTATTTGGCCCTTCTACTATCATTTAAGCAGTCCCAGGCCTAAAGAGCCAGATAATACCCAGGTCTTGACTTAAATGTTCCTTCTGCCCAGTTCTGTACCTAATTGTGATAAGTTAATTCCTAAAATGGCTAAAGGAAGCTCTGATAGTGGGAGTCAGCAAGCTAATTTAAATCAGTAGTCTTCATTTATTGATTTGTGCTAGTCCACAGATAGGTTGAAAACCACTGGGCTACTGCCTTGGTTCTAACTGCTGATCATTGGATCAGAGTGCAGGACAGGTGCTATTCAACAAGTACAGAAGATTGAAGAATGTTGTTCTAAATGTCTGACACACTTAGAATACATTTAGTTCTATTAAATCTACAAAGTAAAAAAATCTCAGGCACAATTGCTTAAACTGTGGGCTTTAAACACCAAGAAAAACTTGTTTACAAGCAATTGCTCACACTAATATCAAACCAGTCTTCAGCAGAGACAGTTTCAAGCAACATCTGGTTTAATTTTTAAAGGAATAGTCTAGTTTGTATTAGAAAAAGTCAGAGTCAGAGTATTTAATGGCAACGAATCCCATAGAATTCACCATCTACCCAGTCAGGCCTCCCTTATTATCTCTGCCAGGTTCTTAAATGTCCATCCAAGTATGTCTGACTCCTGGATCAGTTTAAATCAAAGGTTCTAACTCTTATCAATAAAATTCCTACACACAAATGCCATGCACTTTTTATTTTCTGGGAATACACTCCCATAGTTTTGTTCTATTTTTCCTCTATCATGTATTTCTTTCTTTTAGAAATTCAGTAATGTTTCTATCTTTGAGATATTTATGGCATCTGTCAGAGTTTCAATTTTCAAACAGGAGGAATCAGGTCTACCACCTCACTGTGTTCTGATTCAAAGAACAAACCTGTCTTCTGGTCTCCTGAGCTCTCAATAGCTCCCAGTGGTCACTCTAAAAGAGGTCTTGGGGTTAACTAACCTGTAAAGAAATCTGCTTTCCCCTCTAATTTAACAAGCTATTTAGAAGTAATTTAAAATACTTTGAAATAGAAATGATCATATTGAGAATTTTATATTAGTATGCTTACATTCCAAATACTGAAAATAAATAAGAGTACATTAATCAGACTAAGTGGAACCCATGGAAACAATTGCTAAGTGAGCGAAGCCATTCCCACTTTCCATCTGCAACTTAACCTTTATTTTCATGCTTGTGCCCTTTCAAAATCTTGTTTCCAGAGAAAAATAGTTTTTTGGGCCACACCCAGTAGTGTTTAAAAATTACTCCTAGTTCTGTGTTTAAGGGTTACTCCCGGCAGTGCCAGGTAACCTATGTGTTGAGCATCAAATGTGGGTCAGCTGCATACAAGGCATGTACCTTATAGTGTACCATCTCTCTGCATCTGCCTTCATAAAACTGGAATTTTGCTATTTATAAAACTTCTATTTATATGGATAAATTGTGCCATATAAGCACTACCTTTCACATTGCATACAATGCCTGAAAATCAAAGAAGTGATCTCTACGATGAAAAATCATTGCCATTTTTGAAAACAAGTTTTCCAGATAAAAGTGGAGTGGGCAGTTCTTAACTCATCAGGTATCGAGACCGACCTCCTGCCCAATAAGCCATCACCCAGCTCCCAAGTGAAAGGACTCCCTCTTAGCTCCACATCTCGCACCCCCAGCAAGAAACTACAACCAACACTCCTGCTGACTCATGCTCTGTGGCCCTCCTTCTCACCCCCCACAAATGTGGACTGTTGCTTGATACTGGATTCAGCTCCAGAAAGACCCCCAGTGCAAGAACTTTACCTGACCCTTTTCTGCCATAAATCATTTCTCAAACTCAACAAGACCAGGGTGTGTGATGAAAATATGCCCTGGATTCCACCCCCCACAAGAATATCTCAAAAGACAATGGGGATACCTATATTTCCTTCATATATTTAATACCTCTATAATACTACCTCTTAACCTGTTTATCCCCAAATATAAGGTAGTCTCCTACATCACTTTTTTCCTTAATTACTTTTATTAATTCATTTTTATTTATTTCCTCTATTTTATATATGTGTGTATAAATAAATATATATTTTTTCTTCTCTTCCTTAATTTCACCTGTTTTGGTTCTGCTTGGTACAAAAACCTACAAGAAAAAGTCTTGCCTGGAATAAAAGCTCAGGTCAAAACCAGGGCAAAGAGATGATGTAGCCTGACATTCTCACCCCAAATGCACCAACAATATAATAGAGCACCATTTCTTTTTGCAAAGGCATACTACAAAAAGGAAAATTTTATGTCTAGAAACAAGCTCTTAACTACTAGGGATAGAATGCATACATTTTACAGTACAAAACACCTCCCACTCTGAACATGTGTCATGTGGACCCAACTTAAACTCCATGTGATTAGACAGTGACCGTCCAACCCTGAACCCTAGATAGATCTCAGACATAGAACTGACACAGTTCTCCACAACAACTACAGAAACGGAACTCCCTCAGGGGCATTCTTAATACTGCTCTGACACCAGCATGCACCGGTTTTGATATGACATCCTGACAATGAGGAAATGGCAACAACTGATCTAAGAGCAGGTTGTCTTATCTTATCACCTAAGGATAAGATGAAATCAGAAGACATGTCATCCTTTGGTCTGTGCAAAAGCCAAGATCACTAACTACGGAAGACTGACTGTGACAACCATGGCTGGGAATAACTTATCCTGGGACCAATATGAAAGACCCTAGCCTAGGCATTGGCCATACAACAACCAAAATCTCTAATTCCAGAGATCTGACTGAGACAACTGCAATTGAGCAGAATTTCTGGAAACATGAGGACTCTGTCCTAGGTTTCGTTCTCGGATCAGTGCAAAAACCAAGCCCACCAAGTACAGAAGACTGATTAAAACAAAAGTGATGGAACAGAACTTCTAGAACCGTAGAGAAAGACTCTATCCTAGGCTTCATTTTATGACCTGTGCAAATACCAAGATCTCTAGTTACAGAGTCTATAGCTATTCCCATCACAGTATGCTTCAAGGAGGAGAAACCCTGTATCTCTTAGGCCAAGGGAATTCCCTTTCTAATCTCCCCAATATTTACTGTGCCTATTGAAAAAAAAATGGAACACAATTTTTTTTTTTAATTTCGAGATTGTGGTTATTGTTTGGTTGTTGTCTTTAATACTGTGATGCTTTTCAGATTTTTGTTTGAATTATTTTTTGTCATTGCAGTTTTGTGTTTTTTTGTTTTGTTTGTCTGGTTTGTGTGTGTGTGTGTGTGTGTGTGTGTGTGTGTGTGTTTTGTCTTTTTGTTATGTTTTTATTTTCCTTTTTCCCTATCTTCTCTTAAACTGATATTTATAACCTCTAGATGAACTCCTTCTGGTTTTTTGTTTGATTTTTGCTTTTTTTTCCCCTTCAAACAGAACCACATAACTTGAATCATTTTGTTCTGTCTCATAAATTGAGGGGGGGAAATGGATGGTACCAAAACCAAACAGTCGGATGAGCATTGAGTAGAAATAAAAAAGAATGATCAGACTTAAACACCAAATTTAAAGCCAATGACAACAGAATCAATACCCAATTTACAACAAGCTAGACACAGAGAGGGCCACTTATATTAGCAGCCTGTGGGAGGGGGCAAAGGAAGGACAGCACTGGTGGTGGAAATGTCCCTGATTCAATGTCACTATGTATCTAAAATATTACTAAAAAGATTTGTAATTCACTTTGGTCACAATAAAAATTATTTTTAAAAAAGTGGAGTGAGAAAATTTAATTTCCCTAAAACAAGTTAAAAAAGATATTTTACTTCCTTTTTTTTCTTTTTTCTTTTTTTTTCTTTTTTTTACATTTTTGTCTTTTAAGTAATCTTAGAAAGAATCAGAATTTTAGGATTTTGGCTGTCCTTAGGGAACATTCTCAGGTACTCTAACTAGATCATTTTAATTCCTCTTTATCCATGTAACAGTTTATACACTATAAAAGATAAGCTTCTCTTTCACTATCAACTTTTCTTTTCCTCTTGATAAACAGCTATTCCTTTTAATGTGTTCCCAAGAAAGCTAAAATTAACCTAGATATATTTCAGCAACTGACTTATTTATATACCCACCTCATTAGTGATATCCTCATTAATACTATCTATAAAGTCATTCATTCACCTCTCTGTCTGGCTCACCTTCTCTCTAAACAGTAACCCTTTATAAAAAAAAATATGGCCTGGCAACATTAGGAAGATTTCAGTTTTCTCTTAATGTTAAGAACAAAAAATATACTCCAGGTTTGAGTCCATTATTTTAAATAAAATCAGAACTAGGAAGCAAACTACCATTTAATACTGGTATTTTGTTTTTGTTTGTTTGCTTTTGTTTTATTTTCCTGCTTCCTGTACACACTTCCTATTCTCCTCTAAAGGGCTGGGGATGTGTGTGGCTTGCGGAAAAAGTACATGTCCTGCATGTACAAGACCTTGCTTTAATCCTGACACTACAAAAATGAAAAAGAAAAAAGATTTTGGGTTCTGGAGTTAGAATACCTTAATTCGCACTTAAGACTAAGAGACAGCATGGGAGTTAAGGTGCTTGCCTTGCATAAAGTCATGGAGTGGTGGTAGTAACTCTGGGCAATGACGGGACAAAAGAAAGCAGATTTATTGTGAGGGGATGAGATGAGTCATTTTTAAAGGAGATTCAAAAAAGTTTACGAATCTGCCACAACTTAGACAATGCAACTGAGATATTACAATTCCAATATCTTATGCTCCAATTTTTCCAACATTAATTGCTATAATGTCAGTAAGTCTTTCTGAATGAAGCACCTAATAGACTGATCTTAGTGTAAGGTTACTGATGCAGGACGATTTTAGCCGATGATTTTAATCACTTACAACCATGCAACATTTGTCTTATTGGCATATTCAAGGAAGAAATAGCTTGTACCTATGGATAATTAATAATCCAACAGCCCTGCAGTAAATTCAAAGAAAATCATTCTTTGCCTCACATTACTGTAAAGTCCTGAACTTGTTAAAGAGTTAAGAATTAGAGTGTAAGAAAAAGAAGAGGGCAAGAATGGCAGAAGACATACCAAGAGTAGCAGAATTCAAAGAGGGAGCAAGATTAAGATCTTCAGCTGAGGTGAAAGAATCCTTTGTAGATGAGTGAAAGGTCAGAAAGGGAAAATCGGGCATTTTCCACCCTCTTACAATTTGGGGGATGGGTTGAATTCATTAATTTCCTTCATGACTTTTACATATTCCTCGCGAAAAATAAATTTAAAGGTTTTCTGGAGTCATCCACATCCCAACGTGGGGCACATAATTCCTTTCTTCATGAGGCACTCTGCTGTCTATGGAGAAGTCTTTATTCTTAAACATTGCTTTCTTTTCTCTCCCTTTGAATAAAATTTCTTTATTTCACAACAAATAAATTTTTGCCCCAGAACAGTTCAAAAACATGTCAGTTCTATCTTCCTTTCATGGCTTTCATGCTGTGTTCTATTTAGAAAAGTTGGGTTTACTTCATTTACTCTATGATTATAAAACGAACTCAACAAACTTTATTCCAGTGATTTACTTTTAGATTTGAATATTTGACCCGCTTCGAATGCTTGAAAATTGCAAGGTATGAAAAATTCATCTTTCTTACTAAAACTTTGTCTGATTGCAAATTATGTGCCGTTCACACTTGGATTAACCACTGATTGACTATTACAGAAAGACACTGAGCAAAGCCAATGAAGAATCTAAAAGAAACCTAAGACACAGTGACTGATTTCAAAGAAGATACACTATAGTCGGAGTAAACAACTAACACCCTGGGACAATTCTAGAAGCAGACAGCATATAATTAAGTATTAAAGATTAAGATAGTGGCGAGAATTGCTGTGGGAGCTCGAAGGAAGGAGTGTCTACCTGGGCTACAGTTGCTAGGGAAGACTTTGCAGACAAGTTGGGACTTGAGTTAGGTAGATATGCTAGCACAGAAAGCTGCAGACTCTGAATATGGGCATTTTAGGAGAACACCAAGTTTTCACAAACCATCTCTTTGGTGGCAAAACCAACAAGCTCAGTAGATTTCAGTGTTGACTTGCAGATTTGAGAGGGGAGGTTTATACTAGACATAAGAAGGTAGTGGTGAGAAATATGTGCCCCATTGATGGATGAGAAACTGTGCCCTAGAGACAGTTGTTTGCCTGAGAGTTTTCCCTTCTACTCACTGTCCCCAAGCATTTGTGGATCCTCTGCCCACTCACAGAGCATCCCTGGAGTTTCACCCATCTGGATTCTACCAAGTGTCAGTGAGCACCCCCTCTTTTCACAAACACCTAGCTATTGCCTTCCTTTTTTCAGAAGCAGAAAGAATCACTATCACCCAGCTAACTTCTAATCAGGCCACACATCCATGGATAAGAAAAGAGCAGTGAGCAATAACTTAATATTTTGTTTCTATAAGTTTGATACTTCTGGGGTTTGGTTAAATATTACTAGCTGGTAAGGGAGAGAGTAATGAGTGTTCCAAATATTTGATGTTTTTCCTTCTCTTTAGTATTCTTTAATCTAGCTACTCAACTTTCAGGAATTTCATATTAATTTAGAATGCATCACTCTTTATGAGGCAGGTGTAGTTTTAAGAAAAAAAACAGTTCATTCACTCCTCATTAAGCGCTCATGATATAGGTATTATTTTACAAGTAAGGAAAATGAGACACAGAAAGATTAAGTAATTTGCCTACATTCACCAGCTTGGATGTTACAGAGCCAATAATTAAATTATGTTGGCTAACTCTAGAGTTTGGACTTAACTGCATGCTGCAGTGCCTGATAGTTAACTTAGCCCATCTGACCAGCTGAGAGGTGTCCAGATGAAACATTGTCCCAGGTAAGCATGTGAGGATATTTTGGATAATATTAGCAGTTGAATTGGGGGCCTCAGTGAAATAGATTGCTTTCCCAATGTGGGTAGGTATCCAATCTGCTGAGGGCCCAAATAGGAAAAAAGTTAGGGGTACAAAAAATTTACTTTTTTTCCTGAGTTACTGCTTAAACCAGGAGAGTTTATCTTCTAATATTGGGCTGATTTATATGTCTAGGTGCCCTGGTTTACAGACATTTGAACGAACTATGACTGAATTTGTACCAGTGTCCTTTCTGGGTCTCCACATTGCAGAGAATAGATTATGGAAATTCTTAGTCTCTGTAGCTAGGTCAGCCAATGTCATGAAAAAATCTGTCTGTTTATCACTCTATCTCCGTACTTGTTGACTATTAATCCTTGCTCTCTGATAGTTCAGTTTGTCTAGGGAATTCTTACTAATGCTGGGACTTAAATGAAAATATATTTCCTCAAATGCTAGAATGATGAGAATACACATTCAATAAAAATGTATCAGTGTTTATTGGTGCCCATGTGTAAGGGTGCCCATGACACCCTTGCTCTGATGAAACTGCTGACTTAGTGGGGTTTTTTTTCCCCAACTAAAAATAACTCATGTGGATTATTAAATAAATGTAAAGAATTGTAACCAGAGTTTCCTTTCAAAGTTATGCAGAATTGACAAGATGCTATTAGGTATTATTAGAAATAACGTTTGTTTCATGTTGTTTTACTCTTACATGTGCCCACAAGTGCATGTACAGGGGCCAGAGTGACAGCACAATGGGTAGAGTTCTTGTCCTGCATTAGACCAATTTGCATTTGAGGTCCAGCATCCCAAACATGCTAGGAGTGATCCCTGAGCCCAGAAGCTAAAAGTAACCCCTGAGCTCCACAAATGTGGTCTTTCTTCCCCTGAGAAACTATGTGTGTTCAGGAATTCAGTGTTTCACAAAGCGACCTGTAGTAGTTAGGAAGGCTTACCAACCACCAGTCTAGCAGCAAAGACAATTACTGTAAAATAATTATACTGTGTCAAAATAGTCTAAATTTGTTTATAAATGATTGCAAGATATGCTTCAAGACAGAGGATTATGAAAGAATCTATGGTATTATAATGGACCTAGAAACTAAAATTTATTGTAGTAAATATTTAATGATGTATGAATATGTAAGATATATAAATGAAGGGGATGTAAGATTTCAATATGTAATATAGCTCTTTGTAATAGACACATTTATACTATAGAAACATAGACAAATATAATACAGTATGTAGTCTATAGTATAATATGTTTTGCTGGGTCACATTGGTAGTGCGCAGAGATGACTCTTAGCTCTGTGTGCTCAGGGACCATTCCTAATAGTGCTCAGGACTCCCTATGAAGTCTCAGGAATCAAATTTGGGTCAATTGTATGGGGATAAGCAACGTACACATTGTACGATCTCTAAAGTCCCTATTCTGAGCTTCTTATATGGTAATGTGATAAAAGGCATATATGATTTCAATAGGGAAAGGACTGAAAAAACACAAGATTGCCTGAACTGTGAGAATTATGCCAAAATATTTTTTGTATTTCATATAATGAACACAATTACTGTGAAAGCTATATCTTTATATAAATAAGATATAAACTTGCTTTATATATGTACATAATCACATAAGAATTAATATCAAAAACAAAGAAAATTTTTGCAAAATATAAAAATTTAAAAAATATATAAAAATAATATTTAATTAATAATAAACATTCACAGGTAAGAATGTGCAAAGTATAGGCATAGATGAAAATTTTTTGCCAAAAATATATGTCAAGTGATACTCAACCACTCCAATAAAGAGGTATAAATAAAATTAATCGAAAAATTTCTTTTATGAGATTTTTAACTGTGAAGTCTGCTCTATAAAAATCACTTTAAGGGGCTGGAGAGATAGCACAATGGTAGGGCGTTTGCCTTGCATGCAGCTGATCCAGAATAGAGCGTGGTTTGAATCCTGGAATCCCATATGGTCACCCATGCCTGCAAGAAGAGATTTCTGAGTGCAGAGCCAGGAGTAACCCCCAAAAATCACTTTAAGAAAACTCAATATTTAAGAACTTCATTTCAGAATGTAGATAAATGACAGCTTTACTTTATATATCAAGTTTTCCTAGATTACTAAATATCTGATTTTACTTGTGCCTCAAAATCCAAAGCTTAAGGGGTCATAGAGACTGAAACACTAAAGTTGAGTTGGTAGTACTACTTAAAGTATCAACAAGTATCATAAAATAATGTATGTATAATAGCATAAACTTTAAAATGAGATATAAAGACTTCCCTCAAATGCTTGAAAAATTTAAGACACACAGAAAAATAAGTTTATTTATAGATAGAATCAATAACTGCTATATCTTCATTGTCTACCATAATATGCAGACACATATGTACTCACAATGTTAATCAGTTAACATATATGACCTCATTTAACCTCTTCAAAAACATAGGAGTTGGGGCTGGAGAGATAGTATAGTGGGTAGGGTGCTCACCTTGCATGTGAACTGGGTTCAATCCCTGACATCCCATTTGGTCCCCCAAGCACCACCAAGAGTAATTTCTAAGTGCAGTGCCTGGAGTAACTCCTAAGCATTGTCCTCTAAACAAAACAAAGAAACTTTATGAGTTGGAGTTACTGTATTATTGTCATTTTTACTATAAGAAATGTAAGCTACATAAAGTAAGGTAACCTGTCCCCAGATGGTTAGGTGGAAGAGATGAGAGTTTAACACTGTTTTGAATGTTACCAAAGTTTACAATGTCAGTCACTTGAGGGTGAAACTTGGCAGCTGGATGTACGATGAGAATCTAAATGTAGTTTTTTAGTCCAGAGGATTACAAAGAAAAGTTTGGGATTTTCGATGCTTTATATAGGACTCCCCTTTAAAATTTTTCAAACAACCACACATTTATGACATGGTTTTGAATAGAATTTCTTCATGATACAAATTTTTTTTTTATCACTGAATATACTTTTTTGGTTTTTTTGTTTGTTTGGTTTGGTTTGGTTTGGTTTTTGGTTTTTGGACCACAACCAGCGGCGGCGCACAGGGGGTTACTCCAGGCTACCCGCTCAGAAATAGCTCCTGGCAGGGACCATATTGGATGCCGGGACTCGAACCAACCATTTTAGGTCCTGAATTGGTTGCTTGCAAGGCAAACGCCGCTGTGCTATCTCTCCGGCCCCTAATGAATATAGTTTTTATGAAAATATTTTGACAGTGTGTATCAAAAACAGAAGACTATCATTTTATCATGATCTTTGTTTTGGGGGGTCACATTTGGCAGTGCTCAGGGATGACTCTTGGCTCTGTGTGCTCAGGGATCATTCATAACAGTGCTCAGGGATTTAGGAATCAAACCTGATCAACTGGAGGATAAACAACTTACACACTGTACTATCTCTAAAGTTCATATTCTGATCTTTTTATATGGTAATGTGATTCAAATAAAAGGACAATTATTAAATAATTTTAATTAAACCATTATTACAGGCTCTTTCTAGAGTAGTGGTCCTCAAACTACGGCCCGCAGGCCACATA
>PVKC010015359.1:11308-21627 GCA_004027635.1 Crocidura indochinensis
TTTTTTTTTTTTTTTTTTTTTTTTTTTTTTTTTTTTTTTTTGCTTTTTGGGCCACACCCTGTGATGCTCAGGGGTTACTCCTGGCTTTGCACTCAGAAAGAAATCACTCCTGGCTCAGGGAACCATATGGGATGCCAGGGGATCGAACCAAGGTCCGCGTGCCAGACAAATATCCTACCACTGCACTATCACTCTGGTCCCATATAATGTGAATCTTATAACGAATTTGGCATACAGGCTTTTTATTTTTATTGTACCAATGTTGCAATCATGATTTGGAATTATGACTATAAGAATAAAAAAATGAAAATATACTAAGAATAGGCTAAGGGACATGAATAACATAAGCATGTATAAATGTTACGGGGGTATATATAAAATATAAATGTAAACATATACATACAAATACATATATTTATAAATGAAATATGAACTTCTTTTTAATTTCTAGGTGATAAGGCCTATTTCTGCAGAACATCAAAACTAGAAAATATAATCCCATTGAATGAGATATAATAAGCAACTTTCCATTCTCAGTTATTTCAAATAGTAATGGTACAAAGCACTCAAATTCTTCAAATATTCTATTTTTTATAGTAACTTTTAGTTGTTGTAATGGTGGTGCTGGATGATTGTGTTTTAGTCTATTGTTAACAAATATCTTTTTTCTGACATTGTATTATTCATTTTCCCTTGATTGTATGGTTCTTTTATGAACACCATAAAATAGCTTATGAAGCAAGATTAAGATAAATTTATGCAGTCCAACAAACTTTCTCTTCTGATTTCATAAGGAAATCTGAATTTAGCTCTCCACAAGTAGAGAGTACCAGATTAAATGACTTAGCTAATGACCTCAAAGTGAGAATGTGGGATTAAGGTCTAAGGTGCTGATGCCAGTAGGCTACTCTTCATCTTGCAGACAACTGAGTGGAACTGTCCTTATGCCCCAATTTTCTACTTTACTTTTTCTTTATAGGATAAAGTTCAAGTCCATTCCAATCAAACCCAATAGTATGTGATTTGGGGGAAAAGCTGGAGGTGAAATGAAAGGGGCAGAAAAGTGAAGCCATTTAGCTGGTGCTTTGCACACATCACTGTTTTTAACTTAAAATTTCTTCTGTCTCAAAAAAAAAATTTCTTCTGTCTCATACTTTTTTTTTGGGGGGGGGTCACACCTGGCAGTGCTCAGGGGTTACTCCTGGCTCCATGCTCAGAAATTGCCCCTGGCAGGCACGGGGGACCATATGGGGCACCAGGATTCGAACTGATGACCTTTTGCACGAAAGGCAAATGCGTTACCTCCATGCTATCTCCCGGGCCCCTGTCTCATACTTTTTAAATGAGCTTTTGAAGCACTAATTAGTGTTTTAGTTATCTGTCAGGTTATACCACAGGATATATTTAGAATTACATTTTAGATAAAATATAATTCTAGATTTTATTTTGTTTTTATATTCTATATTTTTAAACACACATATACACATGTATACACAGATATAAGGCAGGGGAACATGCCACTGCATTCAAATTTATCTAAGGGGTTCTTCCAATAATTAACTCTAACATATGATTAAACAGTTGTTAAATACATTCAAATGATTGCACAAGGGCAAATGAAATATTTTAACCCATAATAATAATATCAAAGCATCTAAGTATGTAAATAAAATAAAACAAAGTCTAGTGAAGTATGATAATTACTCAGACATATTTCTTTTCCCACAGTTTCATCAAACCCGTTATTTACTGGGTATTAGGTGGTTGTAGCAGAACTGTGGTGGTTCTGTCAGCATCACCAGGCAGGCGCAGTGAGGTGCAAGTCAGAGACAGATTCCCAGCTAGTCCAGACTGTGGTTCTGATTCACTGTGGGAGACCCAGTAAACAGTACAAATCACCATTAGCAGAGGGATGTTTCTGTACTCCGTCCTGAAGACTGGTGGCACAAGGGAGTAAAGGTAAGGACTCAGAAGTTCCCTTCAACAATGGTATTGCTTAGGCTCATTTTTCCCCCCTCTTTTTATCCTTCCCTCAAAGTCCTGAGAGCTGGAGCTCAAATTCAGTTCTGCACTAATAGACAGAGGGAAGGCAAGAGGTTAAACCAAACTGTTAACTGTGTCTCTTCAAAACTGACATTTAATACAGGGTGTAAATCACTAGGGGAGCCTGTTATTCCTTCAGGAATGCAATTACATAGGGTCAAATAAAACATGAAAGAAACCAACAAGTTTTAAAATGTAGTATGTTCTCAAAAGTAGGCAAGAAGGAATGTGAAGCAGTCCAAATATGCTAACACTCCCTGCTGTCCTATAGGAGAGGATTACAAGAAGAGGTTTCTGCTCTTTAATGATTATCTGCTTAAGCACAGGGATGGAAGCACATCGCCCTGTCTGGCTGCTCTCCACTGCATCCTGGGCTTCCCAGAGCTCTCTGCATTCATTCAAAGCAGGTGGAGGCACTGCTGACCAGCCCTTGACCATTACAGTCTCATTACCAGGCCTATCTTCCACTTAACACTTTTCAAAAGTGTTTATATGGCTCTACAGAATATATTCTGGTAAATATATTGATTTTTTTCTGTTGATCTCATTCATAAAAAAATTAAAAAATAAAAAAACAAGCCATCATCAGAATCCTTTTAAGCTAGATGAAACTTAATTCTTGATTTCTTGCTAAAGGCTTTCCATTGTCTACAACTACTTAATTGTATGGGTGATAATTTACAACATAGGGTGGATACCGACTGGGTATAAGCTCTGGAGGAAGAGTCTAAAATTATTTGATGCATTTCAAAAAGCTTGGTACCTAAACTGGGGTTGGATTCCCCCCTCCCCCCAGTTGAACATACTCATGAACAAAAATAACCAACTCATTTTAGTTTATGAGAAACTTTCTGGGTTTTAGCACTAATGGACCTACATCCCGGGAAATATTTATTTTCTGGTAAATTGGGAAGAGTGTTTATACTATTGTCAACAAAAGAATATTCTTTCATGGTACATGCTCTCAATTACAAACAGGCACACATTATAAGCACACAATTTCTGAATTTAACAAAAGAACTTATTTACAAATATTTCTTTAAAGTCTTACTTTGGAGTCAGAAATGATAGTACAGTGGGTAGGATGCCTGCCTGCACACAGCTGACCAAAATTTGATCTTCAGCACTACATAAACCCTGAGCACATTCAGGATGATCCCTGAGCACAGAGTCAGGGGTAATCTCTGAGTACTGCCAAGTATGACTCCCAAACAAAAAGAAAGAAATAAAGAAGTAACTAAATAAAATATAGCATTATAGAATCTGGATCTAGATTGTATAAGGAGAGAGAATAATAGCTAGGAAGGGATGTAGGGATCACAATAAACCTAATTATAAAAGAATTAAATCCAAAAGATTCTCTAAATTCAGATTTTGCACAGTCAGTAAGTAGTTTTTTTTAAGATACTTTTCATTTCTCCAAGAAAAATACCATTTCAAATGTGTTATGACCAAACTTGATTTTCTTTATCATGTTTCAAACTGAATCAAACTACAAAAGCAACTTCTTGCATGTCTAATTCCAGAGTGCAGAATCTATCTGGCTGCACGAATCTTGGGAGTTTCTTCAACACAACCTTTGCTTCAACCAGGCAGTGGTGGCCTGAATCTTGTCCAGGTACGATTGGTGCTGAGGTGGACCAGATTCACCACTTCCTGCTCATGGCAGGTGGGAATTCTGAGGTGTGTCTCAAGGTGAACAATTTCCTAAGCCTCTTCCCGCACTGGCAATTCTCCTTGCTTTAAAGTTGTTCTAGAAACTTCTTTCACTCCAGAAATTGCTTGGCCACTCAGTTACATGTGGCCATTCTGATTGCAAGATGAGTTATGGAAGTCTCAGGGCCCAACTGAACTAAGAGCACTGTAACTTTGAGTAGTGATAAAGCTGGAAAGCAATTTAGTTCCTCCATTTAGTTCCTCCTCCTTCCATTTGTAAAACGGCTTATTTGGACTCTGCTGACACTGCCATTAGGAACATATCTGGCCCAGGAAGAATCAGAGTATCATCGTGGCTATTTCCTTATTTTGTTCAAAAGATGTAAAACTAATATACTCACCATAAATAATAAAAAGTAAAAAAAATAATTAAAGCTTTCCCTCTTTTACCTTAAAGAGTTTCCTTTCCTGTGCTCAAAATTGTGTCCAGATTAGATGTGCTATAAACAATGTTCTCGAAACTTAGACAAATGCATAGAAATGGACACAGGCAGCTAGGACATACAAAGGTTCTAACAGTAAAAAAGCAGGGTAGGAAAAAATCTGGCTATAATTTTCAAATGAGCCTGAGATTTGTGCTGGGGAAAGAACATGGTCTTGTGAGGCAAACAGATCTTGGTTTGAATTCCAACACAGCCGCTTATTAGTTATATGATCCTGGACAAGATAATTTACCTTGATTAACTTCAGTTCCTTTTCTGTGCCACAGGGATTATTTTAGTTTCAGTACAAGGATAGGAGCTAATTTACATACAGCCCTTCACAAAAATTTATACACAAAAGCTCTTTAATAAGTAGTAGGTGTTACTACTATGGGAATAGATTTCATAGGAAAAAGATGCTTTCCTCCAACCCAGTTTACTGTGTGCCATAACTAACCCTCTGTTTTACCTGTTGCACTTTTTCCCTAATGGACATCTCTAGGAACTCTGAGCTCTTAATCTCTGTCCCCACCTACACTCTCCAGCAAGCCTCAGGCAAATCACTTATCTGCTTCAATTGCTTCATCCATAAAGAGGAGGATAATAATATTTACCTCCCTCAGAGGAGTGTTGGAAGAATTAATGAATACTTACAAAGTACCCTGAGATCTACAGATGAAAGGCCATGTAGAATTGCAAAGTATTATTATAAATATTAGCACTATTTTGACATGTTTGCATGTATGCATGTGTGAGCAAATGTGCACCTTGAGCCCTGGATGAAAATATGTGACTTTCAAATATCAGCTTATGCATACTTCTCACAGTCCATAGATATTGATGGATGTGTGCTTTATATACAATGCAACAATACGTTCTAGAAAAAAATTTGCCTAGGAAGGGAAGCACTGCTTTGGATAAGTGGTATAAAATCAGTCACAGGGACTTAAGTCTCTTCTAGAAGCCTCTTTGATCAGCACCATGACTTTGACTTGACTATGTGATCAGCTCCCTAAAAAGCTGTGAAGCATAACTTTCTCAGACAGCTCTATGTGACAACTCAAAAACTTTCTCAGACTTCTCTGGCAACTTGAAAAACTGACCTTGAACCTAGAAGAGTTTGTTCCCAAGCTAACTTTATCTACTTGCAAAGCAGAGTCATAAAATTAGATGGCAAAGAAATGCATCTGACAACCATCCCTCCATTCTGCTCTCCTCAGTACTCCAAGCAGCAACAAGTTCCAGACCTTGCTGCTTTACTCTGCAACCCAAAAAGGACCCTATTTCTTCCCATTTGGTCCTGCTCCTCACCAGATCAATCCTCTTTTTACTAAAAAGTGTGAGGCAATATTATAAAACTATTCACAGTTATATCCCATCACATGACTCCCAGGAGACTTCTTCTGTGGCCTGTGGTTTTAAAAATGAAAAATAAAATTGAAACTGTATGAAGAAATTAAATTCATCTTCAAGATATAGAACTCAGTTCTTCAGTCACCATTTCTGCTGCCTGGATGAGGATATGGCCTCCATTTCTAATTCCCAAAGCTGAATAGCTTTCAGCAAACAGAACTCAAAGAAATCCACCATAAACCTCTATAGACTGGCAAGAAACAGCAAAATTTATACTACACCCATGTTTTCATCTCTGCTATAGTCATCAAAAATGCATGCTGATGATACCAAAGATCAAGCCTGTAATGCTAATTAAAAAAATACAGTCAGGAAAAAAAAACACCAAGGAAACCAAGAGCAATATGAATACCAGCTTTTAAACAGATACCCTTATTACTTTTAGGCTAAACTTGAATCCATAAACAGGTGAAAGCCTTCAAGGTATGGGTTATCCTTTGCACAGTCCTTGATCTAACTACTATGTCCATTGATTGGGCTGATGTCCTAAAGTATTTTTCTTCTTTTTTCTTTTTTGCCATATATAATGGTATATTTGTAACCACACTTCTCAAAACAAAAAGCAACAAAATATTTTATTTATATTACATATGTATTCAACCACCTTTCTCTTTACTTTATTCTCTTTACTAGAAATGTTTTGACTATCTATATAGCTTATTCAAAAATTTTTTGGGCCACACCCGGCGGTGCTCAGGGGTTACTCCTGGCTGTCTGCTTTGAAATAGCTCCTGGCAGGTACGGGGACCATATGGGACACAAGGATTAGAACCAACCACCTTTGGTCCTGTATCAGCTGCTGTGCTATCTCTCCGGGCCCAGCTTATTCAAATTTTATCTCTTAAGATAAAATTCAAATTTTATCCCTTTAAGATTAAATTCAAATTTCATCTCTATTATTATTGCTAATAATATAAATTTAAAAATTTGTGTTTGCTTATTTGCTGTATTTCTTTTCTTTTTTCCTTTATTCCTGCTATTATTTTTTTAATATATAATTTTATTTTGACCATATTGGTTTACATAACTTTCACAATAATATTTTAGATACATATTAACATTGAATCAGGGAAATTCCCATCACCATAGTTTGTCCTTCCTCCCCTACCCCCCTTACCATCCTACCTTTCATATCCCCCACCCTCAATCCCCAGGCCGTCAGCACAGGTGGTCCCCTCTGTGTCCAGCTTACTACTTATTGATCATATATGTTTGGTCCTAGTATCCTCCTTTATTTCCCCCTCTATTTGAGAGGCAGAACTAGATAGTTCAAGTTATATGGTTTTGTTTAAAGAAAAGAACAACAAAAAAGTGGGGTAAAAATCAGATAAGCCGAAAATGGGTGTAGTCCTGCTAGAGGCTCTCAATCTCATGATGTCTTAAAGTTTTGACAACTTGTTGTTAAAATACAATCTCTAGAAACCTTTATTATTTATTTATTTATTTATTTTTGGGTTTTGGGCCACACCCAGTGATGCTCAGGGATTACTCCTGGCTATGTGTTCAGAAATCGCTCTTAATTTGGGGAAACATAGGGATGTTGGGGATGGAATCAAGGTCTGTCCTGAATCAGCTGCGTGCAAGCTACTGCTGCAGTATCGCTTCAGCCCTAGAAACCTATATTTTAAATGAAAATAAGCAATATCAAAAATTAGCATTTTATTTCATCTTGTTTTTTTGGGTCACACTCATCTCTGTTCAGGGCTTATTCCTGGCTCTGTGCTCAAGGATCACTCCTTAATGAACTTGAGAGACCATATATATGGGGTGCTGGGAACTAAACTGTGTTAGTCACATGCAAGGCAAACACTTTACCCTTTGTACTAACTCTCAACTTGACTCCCTCCAAATCAGTATTTTAAACTATCCCAAAGCTAATAGAACCAATTTATGGAGGTTCTGGAGAACTAGCATTATTTATCTTTTTTTTTTTTTTTTTGGTTTTTGGGTCTCATCCAGCAGTGCTCAGGAGTTACTCCTGGCTCCATGCTCAGAAATTGCTCCTGGCAGGCTCAGGGGACCATATGGGACACCAGGATTCGAACTGATGACCTTTTGCATGAAAGGCGCCTTACCTCCATGCTATCTCCCGGGCCCCCTTGTTTATCTATTTTTTTAACTCTATTTCATACATATCACATTTGATAACGTAATATCAGTCACTGGTGCCTTGAACTCACCATGTAATGTGTGTTAATTTTTTGGGGGGGGCACATTGAGTGATGCTCAGGGGTTACTCCTGGCTATGCATTCAGAAATCGCTCCCAGGGGATGGAGCAGTGGCTCAAGCCATAGGACATTTGCCTTGCACATGCTACCCTAGGAAGGACCATGGTTTGATCCCCCGGTGTCCCATATGGTCCCCCAAGCCAGGAGCAATTTCTGAGTTAATAACCAGAAGTAACCCCTGAGCATTACCGGTTGTGGCCCTAAAATAAAAAAAAATTGTATATCAACAATTAGCACCTATTTTATCCATTATTATTTGGTGACGGCCAATTGTGTGTCAAGGAATAAGGTCCAGGTGGGTTTTGGAAAACAAGAAAAGGTTCAGGGGTTATGTGTGAAGATAAAAATAGAGAGAAGTGATCCTTGTTGGAAATTATCTGGAGTTACCCAGAAATTGCATTGGCTACAGTGGGGGGAGGACTTTACTGGGGAAATATGAGTAGAACGCAACTTTAATATTTTGTGGAATGCAGATTTACATCACTGCTTTAACAGCAGATGGAAGTTTCATATTCTTCTCTCTGGCTTTGAAACATCATGCTCTGTTTTCTTCTTTCTCTGATCCACCTGTACTGGGGTTTTCTTCTCTACCCTTCCTCCAAACTGACTCGAGAGCTCTTTCTCCTTCACAGTCACATACGATCTCATCTAGTCCCATGGATTTAACTTTATCTGCATACTGATAACTTACGGCTACTAGAATTATCCTCTGTCTAGAACAATGGTTCTTAAATGGGGAGTCCTGAACCAGAAGCACAAGCGTTACCTGGGAACTTGCTAGAAATGTAAATTCACAGGCCCCACCCAAATCTCCTTCATCAGAAACTCTGGCCCTGTGACCAGCAATTTATGCTATCATGTCTTCAGGGTATTTCTGATGTTCAATGGCAGCTTATATACATCCCTTTCTATATGTCTCACAGAAATAAATAATCAACAAAAACTCATTATTCTTGATCATCAATTCTACTTCCCTACCATGTCCTCAGAACTGCTCATTTGAAAAAAAAAAAAAGATAAAGGCACCATTTCATTAATTTGCTTAAATTGGAAACAAAGATGTCTTCTTTAAAAAAAGAAAAAAAAGATGTCTTCCTTAAATATTTCTTTTTTTTTTCAAATTTAGCTCACATCTACTTTGTTAGAAATACTATTAATTCTACCTCCAAATGGTGCCTCAAATTTGTCAGCTTTTTCACATTTCCATTTATTACCATCCTAACAGATTTGCTTGTCCAAATAAGATCAATACAATTTTCTTAGGCACCATTATTTATACTGTTTATTTATCACAGGGTTTCATTCATAAGACACCCCAACATCACACCTTCTCCAGAGTGTCTACTTCCCTCCACCATTATCTCAGGGTTCCAGTCACTTACGTTCTCTCCTATCAACCCTAACCCTGCCACTGGTATGCTAAACATCGTAGACCAGATCTCACGTTCTCTTGTTATTCCCTTACTATGTTTCTTTATATTCTACATATAACATATAAGAGAGGTCATTCCATGGGGTTGAAGAAACAGTACAGCAAGTTATATGTCTTGTTTTTGTTTGTTTGTTTGTTTTTTGGGTCACACCCAGCAGTGCTCAGGGGTTACTCCTGGCTCCATGCTCAGAAATTGCTCCTGCAGGCACAGGGGACCATATGGGGCACCGGGATTCGAACCGATGGCCTTTTGCATGAAAGGCAAACGTCTTACCTCCATGCTATCTCCTGGACCCCAACAAGTTATATGTCTTACACATGACCAACCTGGGTTAAATTTACCTGAGTTCAATCAATCTGGCATTCCATACAGGCCCCTACGTACCTACGTACTGACTGCCAGGAGTAATTTCTGAATGTGTCAGGAGTAACCCCTGAGCATCACTGAGTATGACCCAATAAAACAGAAGAAAAAGAGAAAGAAAGAAATCATTCTTTTCTATCTGCTTCTACTCATGTGCCCTGCCAATCTATTTTCCATGCTACATGAGTGCAACAACATACATCTTAAAATGAATTCTGCTAAAGCTACTCTCATATCAACGTTTTTTTTCCTTTAGACATAGAATAAAAGCCAAACTCTATATTATATTTTCCAAGGCTTGCAGGAATTAGTCATTTCCATCTCTTTGTTACCTAATCTATTGGCATTTTCTTCTTCCTTCAAAGAGTTCAGAGGTCTTCAGTTGTTTTCTCTCTGTTCTCTTTAAGAGGCCAGCTTCTTCACCTGTTATCTGCTCTTGTGTCTTTTCTGGTCATGTATTTAAAATGCCCTATACTTCCCAGTATTCTCTTAACACTTATTTTTTCCTTGCTAGAATATCTAAAATTTGTTGGTTTTCTATTCAGTAGTCCATTTGTTGGGAGTCATTCTCAATTTTAATAAAAGTTTGTATTTCTCGATTTTTTAAAAAATATCTTTATTTAAGCACTATGATTACTAACATTTTTGTAGTTGGGTTTCAGTTAGAAAAAAGAACACCCGCCCCCTTCACCAGTGCAAC
>PVKC010015360.1:0-21513 GCA_004027635.1 Crocidura indochinensis
TAAGCTGTTATACTCCTTAATTTTTTCCCATTACCAACACTAATTATGATATCCCTTCACCTATCACCAAATGTCCAGACACTGGATTCGTCCCACGCTGATCTCACCACCTGACTTCAAGTTCCACAGTTCCAGGCCCTGCAGATGATCTGCTCACGATGTTTCACCTTTTTTCTATGGAGGTCAGATTGCAGGCTCGCAACTTTTTCAGAGCAGAGCAGATCAGTGCTGAGCTGAACCACACGTTTTGTGGCTTCTAGGCTGATTAGGAGCTTTTTGAGCTTCTTTGCCGCAGGACTAGCACTGTTGACTGATAACAGCTGCCTTTTCTCCCCTGCTGGTGACTTTTAGGAAGCAGGTCCCATTACAACAGCCTGCAGCCTTTTCCACAGCTTCACAGGGCACTTCCATATGCCCAGAGTTCCAAGTGGTTTAAACTAAAAGTCCAGTCCGAAATTCCCAAAGTAGAAGTCCAAATTCAAGCCAAAGATTATTCTTATTAAATCAGTCCGCTTGTATAAGCTTTTTCTTTCTAAGCGCCTTCCAATTAAGGCCTTCCATAGGTTTTTGACATGGCCCAGGTTCTTTGGAAAAGGATTTTTGGCAACACAGTTTCAGTTCTGAGCCATGAATGGGGGCAATCCAAGTTTTCCCCTCTTCCATTTTAATGGTCCTTGTGCCCCTGGAAGGGGTCACAGCCACCTTTTTACATGGCTGCACGTGGCCCAGGGTCTTGGGCTCAGTCCATTCGAAAAAAGCCAAATACAAACTGAAAAGCAGAAATCTCACCATTGCTGTTTTCTTTAGGTCCAGGATTCAAGTCAGAGTTTGGTCGCCATTTGTTGAGAGACAAAGTACCTGAACCCGTGTTGGGAAACAAAGTATCTAAACGCTTGGCTGATGTATCCAGCCATGAGCTGTGTTGCGCTACAAAGTTGCTGTCCCTGTTCCAGGCGCCATTTGTAGTAAAAATTTAGGCCTTATGATTGTCTTGGAAGGTGGATGGAGGCCTCTGTCTTTAGGCTCTGAATCATGTGGCTCCACAACCCTCATTAACCGTCAGATCTGGAGATTCATGAGAGTGGAGGGTAGTAATCTCACTCACATGCAGGCTTCAGGAAGTAAGAGCTTTATTCATCCTAGCCACTAAACGTGTGGCATACATCATAACCTTTTAAGCAGCTAGCCCTGCATCTTAACTTGTCTCAGCCAAGGCTCTGGACCAAAGACAAAAGAGCGAGAGCCCTTAAGTACCTTTCCCAGACCCCTCCCAGGAAATGGGCAGGGTCTGCAGGTAAAGTTATAGGTCCTTTCTGGTTCCCAAGAACCCGCCCATAAATGGGCGGATCCCAGGTACTCTGGGGTGGAGCTACACCTTGGGATTAGAATTTCATTTTCAAGTTAAAAGTAACAGTTCTAGAATGAGTCTAACTGTCACAATATGGTGTTTAATTGAAGCATTGTAGACAAAAAAGGCAGAACAATATGAAGCAACACTGCTGGGCAAATCCTAAAAAAATCTTCAGAGAGGGAGACACTTACACATAAAGTAACTGATTACATGCTACAGGATGTGGCCACGAACTCACTGAAAAGGAAAAGGAAAAATTCAATGTTAGAGAAATACAATATTCTGAAAAATAATGTCTTTGATATCAGCTAAGAAGGTAAATTCACCATCGTTTGTTCTAAGGTACACCATTTGCCTGAAGTGAATTCATGTAATATTTATAGACAAGTAGGCCTTAATTGATAATTTAGTCAATATCTTTTAAGATATATTTTGTTAAACTATCTCTTAGAGTATCTGTTATAAAAAATCTTCATTAGATATTTGTTATTATATAATTCTTAGAAATACTCAAAGTGGTCAACAATCATGGTGATCGTCATCTCTATTCTAATTCACAGAATCAGATATTGAGTAAGACCATGATGGGTGAGTGACTTCATTTTTCATAACTCATGCTATTGGGGGACATTCTAAAATAAGACACAAGGGGGCTATATAAATAGTATAGCTGGGACAGCACTTACCTTCCATGTGTCCAATGGTTAAAACACTGACATGTCATGTTTTCTACAAAAATAATGCTAGAAATTACCTTAAGTTCAGAAGCAGTAGATATACATGTCCAGAGACAAGAGTTAGCCGTAAAGGCCAGAGAGATAGCACAGCAGTAAGGCATTTGCCTTAGACACAGAAGGATGGCGGTTGTATCCCGCCATCCTATATGGTCTCCTGAGCCTGCCAGGAGTGATTTCTGAGTGTAGAGCCAGGAGCAACCCCTGAGCACTGCCAGGTGTGACCCAATAACCAATAAATAAATAGATAAATAAGAAGCATTAGCGATGGTATTTGTTAGACATAACCCAAATCAACAACAACAACCAAAGTTATACCAATCAAAATCTTCATTAACATTTCTCTTTCAGTGCTGAGTCAGAGGCAGAAAAAAAATATTAGCATTACTCATCTGTGGTATTTAAGGAAAAATGACAGAATGGTAATTATACATAGAGACAATATAGAGATATTTGGATGAACCAGTGTATGAAGCTTACCACAAAAATTGGTGAGTGAAGTTAGAGAAATAGCTCCACAAACAGCTAACTATTATAGTAGTGAGTGATAGAAATATAATAATATAAATATTAGACATGATGGAAATATTATCATAGAAATATTATAGTAGTGGGTGATATAAATAGAATGAATACCTAAAAGACAAACAAGGGCGGGGGAACAGGGTTATTGAGGGCATTGGTGGTAGGAAGGTTGCACTGGTGAAGTGGGTATACATTTTATGACTGAAACCCAACTACAAACATGTTTGTAACATGGTTTTTAAATAAGGATATTGATAAACATAGGAATAAAATAAAATTTATCTTTCATAAATATTTTAATTTCTTTCTCATAAATTGCCTAACATGGGAACATTGCCAAAGCTCACAATGATCTTCTTTATCTTCTGCAGATGAGTGAAGATATTGTGATACCTTCAGCCTATCATCCCCAGTATCAGAATCAGAAATCATAATATGAACTAAAATTGTCTTCAAATTATTGTTATTTTTCTCCTAGAGTCATGAGTAGATAGATATGCCTTTCAGTTTCTTACATTTCTATACTCAGATCTAATACCTAAATTAATAGTGATTTTATATGGAGTTTAATGTTTTGTTGAAAAGAATTTTCTTGGTAATGCAAAAGAAATATTTTCTTGAAGGTGAAAGCAAAGAAATCTAAGCTTTTCCCTCAAAGTGAAATCATACAATTTAGGAAAATGGAATTATTATAGGAAGTGTATATATATATATATATATCTGTGTGATAAAATACAATCAATAGTTGGTACTTTAACATTAAATTTCTCCTCAGTTTTTTGATTAGTTTGATGTCCCAGGCATGATATCAGAAATGGCAGTCAGTGGTTTGTTAAAGATGTGCCCATGTGTACAGAATTTTTTTTGCTATTTATTGAAATCGACTTCCAATACCATTTGTGTTGGAAAAGCATTAATCATCTGGGGTAGACAGAGGGAATTAGAAGATAAAGGCCAATATCAGAGAACCCAAATAATCGTTCCAAATGTGTCCCTACACTCAGAACATTAGAATTGTGTTATATCTACGTGTGGCTATTAGTTACGCAAAGTGAGAACATGGCATAAAATTGAGGTTAGACAAAATTATCAAGATCTGAGACTTAGAATGATCATTTATAGCCCAGATATTCCATACCCTACATAAGAACAGTTGTGTAAAAGAAAAACATATTTATCTTCCTTTAACTAGTGAAAATTTTGATCTTTTAGGAAATGAGCTCTGGTGTGTCTGACCAATTTCTACTGATATGGCTGTCAAGACATTGCCAGAGCTTCAATTTTTGACACCTACAAATTAACTGATAGGGAATATAACATCACTAGCTACTTATTGCTTTAAACACATAAATATCCAAATTCTCATTCTTCTTCAAAATAGTAAACGTAGCCAAACAGCTTGAACACTAAAAGGATTCTTCACATGATTCTCAAAGTGATGAAAATATTAAAAGTTCTTTTGTGATGTACAAATTTGGTGAGGTGTAATCAATCCCAGATATTCTTTTTGAGACCAAACACTGTAGAAATGTAAGCATCGCCTTTACTGCAAATGATCAGGTTTCTTACTATGAAATAAATATCTGTTTTCAGCAAATAGGTAAAGCAGTTACTTTCTGAATCTACATATCTACTTGAATGTGTACTTCTGCAGTTGCTTGAAATTCTCCTTGAAGTGAATTTAAATAATTTAAAGAAAATAAAGTTAAGGATAAAATATCAGTCAGAAGCATACGACTTTTTTGTTCCTAATAATTGAGTTTTGCGAGTCCTATGAGCACATTCAAAAATGACACCAAATTTCGATATAAAGATGGCATCAAATCCCAGGACAATTCTTTCTCTCAATGTCAATGGACTAAATGCACCAGTTAAGAGACACAGAGTGGCTAAATGGATCAAAAAACTCAATCCAACTTTCTGCTGTCTACAAGAAACACACCTGAATAGACAGAACAAACATAGACTCAAAATAAAAGGCTGGAGGAAAATTATCCAAGCAAACAACATCCATAAAAATACTGGAGTGGTCATACTAATATCAGATAATGCAAAATTTATACTCAGGAAGGTTTTAAGGGACAAAGATGGACATTATATATTAACCAAGGTGAATGTAGAGCAGGAAGAAATCATGTGTCTAAACATATATGCACCGAATGAGGGTCCAGCAAAAGATTTAATACAATTGTTGACAGAGCTGAAAAATAACATCAACAGCAACACAATAATTGCGGGGGACCTCAACACGGCTTTGTCATCAATGGATAGGTCAACCAGACTGAAACCCAACAAGAATATACTGGACATGAGGAGAGAAATGGAAGAAAGAGGCCTAGTGGATATATATAGGACACTCCATCCCAAGAAACCTGGATACACATTCTTCTCCAATGTAAATGGGACATTCTCCAGGATAGACTACATGCTGGCACATAAAACATATGTTCATAATATCAAGAGGATAGATATTTTGCAGGCTACCTTTGCTGACCACAAGGCTCTGAAATTATTTGTGAATTCCAAAGGAACAAAGAAGAAAATCTACAACACCTGGAAGTTAAACAGCCTCATACTGAATTGCCAGTGGGTCCAATATGAAATCAAAGAGGAAATCATAATGTTTCTGGAAACAAATGATAAGGAAGACACAAACTATTAGAACTTATGGAACACAGCAAAAGCAATACTGAGAGGAAAATTTATGGCTTTGCAAGCACACATCAGGAAGGAAGAAGGGGCTTACCTGAGTAGCTTAATGACACAGCTCATAGAACTAGAAAGTGCTCAACAAAAGGACCAAAAAATAGGAAGGCAGAAGGAAATAACAAAGCTGAGAGCAGAAATCAATGAAGTGGAAACCCAAAAAGCTATCCGAAAGATCAACGAAAGCAGAAGTTGGTTTTTTGAAAAAAATAATCAAGATTGATATAACACTGGCAAAACTAGCAAAGAAAGAGAAACTTGATAACTCATATTAGGAATGAAAAAGGAGAGATCACTACTGATATGGCAGAGATTCAAAGGGCAATCAGAAACTACTTTGAGAAGCTCTACGCCACTAAGAATGAGAACCAGGAAGAAATGGATAAATTCTTTGACTGTTATAATCTTCCACGGTTGAAGGAAGAAGATGTAGCATATCTAAATACCCCCATCACTATTGATGAATGTGCTAATCAGATCCAGTTTTTAAATATACATGGGGTGTAGGTAAAGTAAGTAACATGGGAGGATTATAATCTTTCCAAACTATGTTAATTTGAGCTGCTCCTATGTATTAGAAACCCACACCCAATACCATATTTCCCACATTAAGTTTTAAACAGTCAGATTCACAGTGACCTTCTCCCAGCTGAAGGAAACATGGAGAATGTATGACAGAAATTCAAAGTCATTGGCCATTGTATCCATAGGATCCCCTTTGATGAACTTGATTGAACTAACCTACATATTACCAACAGTTCCAAGTGCTGGTCAATGAACCACCCATGTGAACCGAGCTAAACGGGCACCAAATTGTTAGGTTCAAATTTTGCTCCAATTAGTCAGTCTGTGTTTCTTCTTGGTGCAATTGTATATTGTACTTGAGATAGATAATTGTCAGTGGATGAAGCATCAACTTTTTGTAGTAGTTTGTTTTATATTCCCAGACTTAATAGATACTTCATCTATTATTAAGGTGGTTTAGAGTCTATAAACTTTCTGAGATATTTTATTATAAAGAAGCTATGTTTCCTTCCTTCACATCTAAAGAAATTTTGGGCTGAGTGATTACCCTTTGATAAGTATCCATTTTTTGAGTTTTATCCCTATATACCACCAATTCCTTTTGGCCATGAAACTTGCTTATGATAAATGTACTGTGAAACTATTGGATTCCTTTTCATGCAATGTCTCTTTTTGACCCTGTTGTTTTCTATCCCTATCTGTGGTTTTCTACATTGTGCCAGTTTATGCCTTCAGGTGCTTTTCTTTGAATATCATGCTAGTACACTTTGACTGATCAGGATGTTGTATCCTGCACTCTTTATCTGCTGCACTTTCTCAGCAATGGTGTCCTAGACTATTGTCTCTTCAAGAGTGTGCTTTTTCATGTCTACATGACCCCAATGATATTTATGTTGTTTCTATTGAATTTATTCCAAAGTTATTTGGTCATCTTTTTATTTTCTTTGAAGATATTTTTCAGCCATTTCTGTTGTAAGAATGTGTTATGCATCTCATCTTCTGCTTTGCTTATTCTGTACTTAGAAGCTGTAAATTTCCAGTTAAGTTATCATTTTACCTTTTATTTTTTAAGCCCTGATATTTTTGTTTAATGTATAGTCAATGCAGCTCTCATATTCTATTGAATCATATAATTTATATTTACAATTTCTTTATGTTCTTTAAACATGCTAAATATTTTATCACTAAGATATGTACATTGACTAAATCTCAATCATGAACAGTTTTGTAGGAATGCTGCTTACTAAAAATAAAAATTCTTTTAATAATCTGTACTGCTGACCTTCTATATGACATAATTAAGAACAAGTAATGGTATGTGAATAAAATCAGAGAAATTGGGCCACTATCTGATCATGAATGCTGTGTAGGTGGCTATTATTGTTTAGATCTACAGGACTATCATCTTCATTTAAAGGTGCTGTGGCATTCTATGTGGTTTTTCCTTTGTGAAATTTGTTAGATGCTATTGTTATTATGGGATGTGATGAAGCAGCTTGATAGAAAGTATAGCACAGCCGTGAAGTAAAGCATAGCAACTGCATTCTTGCTTGCCTAACATACCTCCACTTGAGTACAGATTAAATTTCCAAATATTCATCACAATTGACAATGAATGCTTCTTTTTTCAAGTACCTCAATTTCAATTCAAACTGGAAGTTTTTAAATCCATACTCTGGACATACCCTAAAACTCTTTCTCATCTCAGACATCAACTCAATAGAAACAGAATCTTTTTCCAACAAACTGCCCTCAAATGATAAGCAGATGTGTTTACATTAACATGCCCTTTTTTTCTCTTGATAATGTAATATAAATGGGAAGTTATAGAACTTAAATTTTTTGTTTTATTTTATATATAAGCAGTGTGTTTACAAATCTGTTCATGATTGAGCTTCAGTCACTCAGTGTCCAACAGTCTTTCCCAGGGCATATTTCCTGTCACAATATCCCCAGGTTCCTTCTCTAACTTCACTATTGCATGTAGAGTAAATATTTCTCTCTTCTCTCTCACTTCCTTTGTTTACTTTTTCATTTTAACACTATGGTTTATGATTTTGGACTTTTAAAACCGTGAAGACAGAAGAGAATGTCATAGGATAACAGTTTATAGCAGTTACAGAGAGAGAGACTGAGATCGTCAAACAGAATCAAAGTTCCTTCATCTTTTCCTTCTGTTTGCATTTGCTTATGCTTGACCTTTGGAATGTGTTTTCATTGGCCTCTTTCTGTATATTTACAATGTATATTACCGACTTTGCTTTTGTAAAGGTAGGGAACTGGTTCTTAAACTAATATTTTAAAGAGTTGCCTCTGTCCAAATCAGCTCTTCAAATATCAATAGTTCAATAAAAGAACTATATTTCTGTCCAACTTTCCACTTCAACTTGTTTCTGAGCATTTTAATCTAATTGATTTTAAAATACTTGGTCCCAATCACATAAGCCACTTTATGTCTATACATTTTAGCTTTTCTTCTTGTGTAGCTTTGCTGGCCCCTCATATAGTAAATATATATTTAGAAATATGATTACTTCCTGTTAAACCTATTCCTGGATTATTAAGAATTGTTCTTCTCTGTCCCTAACATTTTCTGTTAATTTCTGTGCTTTCAGATATTATTAGGACCACCCCAGAGTACTTAAGGGATTTCTTTTTACTTGATGGTTGTCCTCCAACATTTGATTTGCTTTCTCTGTACACTCTGATTATTCATATTAGTTTCTTGCAGAAAGTAAAATGTTGGAGTCAACATTTTAATTCATTTTACAACACTGTGTCTCTTAAATTGGTGCATCTATTTCATTGACTTCAATATAGTTTCTCATCATGGAATTAAGTGGCATCTTTGTGTAGGACTTTATTGTGTTATGGGTCTACATTGCCTGAAAGTTGACCATTCAGCTTTTATTTTAAAGTTGTTTTGAATATTTGCATCAAGCTGTGTTTCCTTCCTTCAAACCTGACTGATAGTCTGTCTGGGTCAAGACTCCTTAACAAATCATTTATTTCGTTGTGTTTTTCAATATGTCCTAATATTGCCTTTTATGGCTAGGAGTGTTGCTTGTAATGGGTCTGCTGTACATATTAAGGATACTTCTTTGCATATAATTTCTCATTTTGATATTGCTCTTTTCTTGTTCTATTCATGTTGGTGTTTTTCTTTCAACATTGTCAGTTTTATGGGCCTTGGTCTATTTTCATTCTGTTTTTTATGGTAATCTAAGGGAAGCCAGTATGTGGTTCCATTTACTATTTAGTTCTGGTTCCTTCTCAGCAATGACATCGTTGACTGTTGATTATTCATCAGCATTTTCTTCTTAGTCTCGAGGACATCAATGTTTTTATGTTGTTCCTATTGAATTCATGCAAACTTCTGTTTTTATATATTTGCTTTCTTTTAGGATTTATTCCAGTCTCTTCCAAGTAATATGCTGTCATACATCTCATGGCCTACTTGTGCATTTTGTTTTCAGCAGAGTTTACTCTGCTGGACATTTTATTTTCCATTAAAATTTCATCAATCAGGGGCCGGCTGGTGGCACTGGAGGTAAGGTGCCTGCCTTTCCTAGGACGGACCACGGTTCGATCCTCCGGTTCCCCATATGGTCCCCCGTGCCTGCCAGGAGCGACTTCTGAGTGAATAGCCAGGAGTAACCCCTGAGCGTCACCGGGTGTGGCCCAAAAAAACAAAAAAACAAAAAAAATTTCATCAATCAATTTTTTTCTACCCTCAGATTTCTCTAGACATTTTCTACTTTTCACTCTCATATTCGATTGATTCTTTTGGCTTTTTGGTTTTCATCATTTTTTTAAAGGTCTTTGAAGATCCTTACCATTTTCCTCTTACTAATTACTAAAATACTAATTACGGAACTGGAGTAATAGCACAGTAGTAGGGGGTTTGCCTTGCAAGCAACTAATCTAAGACAGACCTTGGTTCAATACCCCTGTGTGCCATATATTTCCCCATGCCAAGAGCGAATTCTAAGCGCATAGCTAGGAGTAACCAATGAGCATCACAGGGTGTGCCCTCCCCCCAAAAAAGTACTGATTAAATGTTATGTGAGTGGCTAATGTTATTTGGGTCCCCCAAAACAGCATCTTCATTCACAAGGTGTAGTGAGTTTCTCTGTGATTTTCCTTTGAATATTTATGGTATATTTCTGTTATGTGTTGTGGTGCAGTTTCTTAAGTGGAAAAAGCACAGACATTGATATAAGTGATGGGCCACATTCTTGCTGATCTCCTACACCTTAGCCCAATTGAAACTGGGATCTTTCTTTGCCAAACTGTGCCCAGAATCTAAAGACAGATAGTCTGATTCACCCAACGCAGATCAAGTGAAACCAATAGTTTTTTTTGTTTTTTGTTTTTTTTTTTTTATCATAGCTCTGGCTACCTCCTACTGCTTCTCTCATTGGATTTATACATGTCAGTGAGATAGAACTATATGTTTTTCTACTACTCCAGTTCCACTGAGAAAAGACATACCAATGAATCTGAATTCACATACCCTATCTTTTCTTGATTATGTAATATAAACAGGAAGATGTAACTTGGAAATTTTATTTCTTTTATTTAATCAGTGATAATGCAAAAACATTCATTTATGAGTTTAAGTCCTACTTTGTTCAAAACCCTTCCCAATGCATTTTTCTACCACCATTGTCCCCAGTCTGCTAACCTGCCTGCCAATATAGCAGAGCCTTCATTTTTTCTCTCTCAATATATATATATATATATATATATATATATACATACATATACATACATATACATATGTATGTATGTATTCATTTATTGTATGTATTGTATGTATTCATGATGCTGTGTTTTAAATTGTTAGAAGAACAAATGAGAGAAGATCTTAGTAGAACAGTGTAATACAGCATATGCATATAGAGAGAAAGAAACATACAGGCAAACAGACTGAGCCAAATATCTTATATTTGTTCCTCCCATTAATTTCTAGTTCTGCTGGACCATATAATTGTGTTTCCCTTGCCATCTCTTTGTCTATATCATTCCTTCTGGCCTATTTATCTTTTGTAAATAAAGCAAACTGGTCCCTCTCCTGATATTTTAATGAGGAATACTTTGTACATATTCTCTCTCTAAATGTTTTTTGATAACTAGACGTATATACCATTATGTTCTTAGCTTACCTCAGTTATAACTGTGTCTTGGAGTCTTTTTGATTTAAAATCACATGGTCTCATTCATATAAATTAATTATATGTATATTTTTATTTTTCATCTAGTGTAATTTGCGGTTCTGGCATGGATAAGGTCATGCTGTATTTCAAGTATGTCTTTCTGTTAAAAAGTTTTGTAGCATTCCTACTATGCAGTTTGCATCTTTGCTCCTAAGTATTGATTCTATTGTAGGAATGATGGGAAATTGTCACCTCAGAATATTGATCATCTGCATTGAGAGGAGAGATTAGAACCACACTACACAGTATCAAATATTCTCCTTATTCTTAAATTCTGAAGTGGAAAATAAATTAGTTTGAACTTCATAGGCCAGAGTGACAACACAGTAGTAAGGCACCTGTCTTATACATTTCCAATATGTGTTCACTCACAGGCATTACATATGGTCCTCTGAACATTGACAGTTGTCCCGATCTGCAGGATACTTGCAACGAGCGTATTTCTCAGGAAGAGCTCGAGTTGAGACAAACATAGAACAATCATACAGAGACAGATAGAATCTGGTAGAAGAGTCTGTTCTCTATTGGAAGAAGTTTCAGCTTATATACAACTTCTGGGAAGCAGGCTTATCTTCTGCGTGCAGAATTTTGTACATATGCAATGTAGAGAGGCATTGATACATTGAGCAGCCTACATAATGGGACCAACTCAAGCTGGTGTGGATGTACAGATAATGGGGACTTCAGATAATGTTAGACTCAATTTCCCAGATTTACCACTTTATGTTCTCATTATCTTTGTTCAAATTTTAAATGGTTATGTATAAACTTACTTTTCATGGCTTCCTACTTCTTTTTTGTTAAATTATCTTTATTTAACCACTGTGATTACAAATATGATTGTAGTTGTATGATTACAGTTATGTAAATAACACCCCCCTTCACCAGTGCAATAACCCCACCACCAATTTTCCAGATCTTCCTCCTCCCCATCCCAACCACAGCTGTACTTGAGAGAGGCTATATTTTCACTTATCTATGGGTTTTAAGAAAAATGAATGACATTTTAGCAGTATCTCAGAGACAAGAGAGAAGTGGGCTGAAAATTGCAGCACATGACATGAAGCTCACCATATAGAGTGATGAGTGTAGTTAGAGAAATAACTACACTGAGAACTATCATTACAATATGAATGAGTAAGGGAAGTAGAAAGCCTGTCTTGACTTCCTACTTCTTACAAAGCTCTCTGCTTGTCTCAGGGCTCTCTGCGGACAGTACTGATTTCAGAGGGCAGAGCCAGGAGTATTCTTTGAACATCACTAGGTGTGGAGCCCCTCAAGAAAGAATATTCCACATGCTCAAGGACTTTTTCTGAAGATACTACTTGCACAATGCTGTAACATTTTGACAAGTTCTCGTGCAAACTTAACATTAACATGTAGATAAGACATAAAGATAGATATTATATAAATAATTTTAAAAATTGCTTTACCTCCTGGAGAGATATGTAGAGATAGTAATTTGGGAGGTCCTTTTCTTTGCTGTTGACTGCTGATATAGAATCTGAAAGTTTCTAATCATGTGGTGTTGAGTCCCTCATAATCAACCATTTTTATTCACATGTAATAACCCCCAGATCAGGGGAATTTTTAGTACCAGACAGAATTTCTTATATAGCTAATATTAAGTGTGTTTTTACATTTCAAAAGCCTTGCTTATGATAAGAACTGAGAAAGTATGGACAGAGATCTTTGTTTTGGGATACATTAGGGTGTGACCCCAAACCCCAGTACAACCAGAAATATCCCTTTGCACAGAGTTAGGAGGGACACTTGTGTAATATTTAATGTAGCCCAAAAGCAATTGCAGAAATATCAAAAATGATACTAAATTTGATGTCTCAGAAATGCACTTATAAAAATTTCATGGTTCTGTATACATGGAAAAAATTGCTCTCTGACATGCTACAGAAATCTGTTTTCTGAAACTAAAAGCAAAGTTTTGATTACACAAATTCAACCCAGGTAGTGATTTTTACATAGACAGAGCCCATTTATACTTAATAATGGTCTAACTGTGCCAAAAGATAGAAATTGTATTTGGTACGGGGAAACCATTCTGTAAATCTCCTTGACAGATTTTTTTTATCCTTGCCTCTTAAGAATTACCTTATGGATAATATAATAGACCAATGTCCACAAAGTGCTAAGATAATATTCCTTGTGCTATTTTCTAGCCAATGAAGAGAAATTACATTGTATTTAATCTAGATCTTGCTGGTATAAATTTAGGACAGTAAGGAGAGATGGGGAGTTTGTGATAGTTTAGGCACTTGTGATAGTTCTATTGTGATGTGACTTTACAGCAATGAACATGTGACCAACAGCAACAAACACCTTCAACCATTTCCCAGTTGCCAGATTTTTTGAGAATGGATAAAAACTGATACTGATTATTTTCTTCAATACATAGAGTAGGACTTTGGGAGAACCTATGAGAATTTGAGGTTCCAAACACTTACAATATCTGATTTGACACCAAAATACAATCCATCCATTCATATCAATGTAGACTGATGGGCTGTGGAAAAAAAAGATCCAACAAGTCATAGCTCCAATGAGTTTGCAATACTTGTTCAATCTTCATTGCCAATCCAGAAGTCTTGAGGGATGCTTAGACGTGTCTAAATATGATTCAAATTATGTCTCCAAAAGTCACTAGATCATCACATAATGTCGTTTACAGGAATTTGGGCAGAAAAACTTATTTTAAAGAATATATTCTTCAATTGAATTATTCAATAGGTATATATAGAAGCCTCGACATTCTGGGATGGGACTTTGTGGTATAAGAAAAAGATTAGCTGCTTCCTGAGAGCCTGGAGTTCGCGGCCACATGGGTTTTGGCAGACCTCCGTATGTGCCAGAGGCCTTTAACCTGGCCTAGGGTCGGAGTGCAGGACCTGGGTCACCCTATACCCCTCTTCCTCTTTCCTCCGCAGTGCCAGGTGGGTTCCTGGGAGAAGCTTATGGGGCACCCTAGGTTTCCCCCACTTCCAGGCCGGCTCTAGGGAGAGGCTTAGGGGGTGGGGTTTGATCTCCTGGCTTTTGGGCCTGGAAGGGTTCACCTCTGCTCCTGAGAGCCTGGAGTTCACGGCCACATGGGTTTTTGCAGACCTCTGTATGTGCCAGAGGCCTTTTTATATTTGTAGGAACTTAACGGGGGGGGGGTAGCAGATAGCAGATAGCTGCTCATCTGTAATTTCACTGGTAATTTCATACAGTCTACATATCCCAAACCGAACATATACTCCATATCCTTATGATACGTTTTCATGTATGCAGAATGTCCATTTTGTACTCTGCTCTTTATCACACCCCTACACAGACTTCCTGCCCTAATAGATTCTGCCCTTTGCACACCCTACAAAGCTCATAATTACTCCTTAACTCGCTCACCCCCAGCTATCTGTATCCCATATTTACCTTTCTTAACTTCAGTACCGCACAGTTCTAATCACAGACCAAAGTCATTCATTGGATTTAACAACCCCAAAACTATTTCAAAGGACATAAAATGGACACATATGTCTTTTAAATATTTTATGTGCATATTCTTTAACAGCTGAAACTCTATATATATTCTTCTACCATGACGATTCTATCCACTTTTTATCTTGTCTTTTCTTCGTGAGCTGTCCAATAAGGAATATTGGTGGAAGAGTTCCTCAGTTTAATGCTTATTATAGAAATATGTCATGGGGGTTGTTGGACTTGTTCCTGTGGCCTCCATATGCGCTGATAACTCCACGTGGCATTGATCCTTGTTTGCATAGACACATTAAAATGGGAAAATACTATACATACAGATAAGTTCTTGTCTAATAGAGATTGGAACACACAAATCTCATAGTGCAATGGGATCTTACACCCTGAAGCAGGCAAGCTATCTACGAAACACCCAAGGTTTTTTATAGCAACATCTAGAAGCAATACTTTATCAGGGAAGACACTGCCAAGGCTCTGACATCGAAGTGCTCAAAAGAGACTTCCCTTAACACTGAGAAGACTTGACAACAACAATGAACTGCTCTACAGGACAGGGTTCTCTCTATTGCCCCTTAAGTGTGAGGTGAAATGAGAGGATGCTCTGCACCATCCTGGCTGCAATATGGGATATGCAGATTCCAGGATCTTTAATACAGAAATATGATAGCAACACAGATACTGTGTGAAAAATAAAGGTGTATTGGCACTACAGACAATGACTTGGATTGGACAAACTAGTCTGCCTGGAGCCTAGAGTTGGTCTTATGTCAGGAAACTTCAGGGTTAGGGTCTCCTTGCACTTAGGCCAAGGTTTTTCTTTCCATGTCCCTCATATTTTGGTGGGCCTATGCAAACAATAATTGCCACTCTAACACCTTTTTTACTATGCTCCCTTGACTCTAATCCTTAAGAAAAACAACTCACTGAAACTTTTGAGGTTAACTTAAACTAATATGCATGTGCATGGAAATATAAAAATGTACTTTGCCTTCAATGTTTAAGGAGTTACGTAAATCTTATGTCTTCAGATTATATTGTGTGCTGCTAAGAAATAGTATGTACTACAATCTGGGGACATGAGGGACAAAATAATTGTACATGGGTTCTGTTTTGTTTTTCTTAATGTTCTTTGACTGAAAATTCAAGGCTGGGATATCATCGATGGGACTACTGAGAATTCTGTTTATGGGTGATCATCTTTCCACAGCAACTTTACCTTGTTCTCTTTCTTTGCATCTTTGCTTCCATAATTAAAAATAAATTAAAAAAAAAGAAAAAAGATTAGCTGGGGAAGCCTCAGTCAACATCGTCCTTGGGGTGAACACATGGTGAGTTAGATACAATTCCCTGAATATGTTCTTAGTCAGAGATGTATTTCTGTTCTGGTCTGTTGTCCTCACTCATGTTGTTCACAGGCAGATGGTACCCTTAGTATATCACCAACGGGTATCTGAATGGTTTTTCTGTTTGTTATTTTAGTTCATGTTCCTTAAAAAACAGATATATTAGCTTACATTTCAACACAACTATCACCCACAGAGGGGTTGAATCTATCTACTTTGGCAAAGACTAATTTTAATGGGAAAAAATATCCTCAGGGTCAGTGCTCGTGCTTCCCTTCTATCATATCAAAGAATTGAGTTAGACGAAATTAACTTGATAAAAAACTTCAGGGAATCTACCCAGCCAATTATTTTTAGAGAGTCGATATATATTTACAATTATAATGGACCTATTGCGTAAATACACAGAACTTGGAAGTGGTACCAGGCAACCACTACCAAAATATCCTTGAGCATTCCTTCTCTGCACCATCAGAAACATATTTTCACAAACTTACTAGTATTCTCCAATGTCTCAGGATATTTTTCCTTTCTTGAGAGTCTAAGCAGTGAAGAGAGACTATTCGTCTACTGTCATTTTTCTAATGGCTATTCAAATTGAAACTTGGGCAACCCCAAACACCCGTGACTAGAATTTTTCAGATAATTTTGTAAGAGCTATTCATAAAAGATCAGAGATTCAACTTCTTGAAGGCATATAACTATAAGTTCCTATTATTTTTCTAGGTTGTAGCTCTTGCTCATCTACACTTAATGGAAGGAACACCATAAGGTATGTAACATCTGGGCTTTATAAATGCACAGTCATATTCATAGTTCTTTTCTTTCATCTGACACTGTAACTCAATTCCTTTTTCACTTTGAATTCCAACTGGACTATCGTCATTCTGGGAGAAATATCTTAGTAGAATTTTTCTGAGTAAGGAATTTCTCAGAATGTGAAAATCTTCTGATTTGTCCCTATGATGTTCTATGATGTTGTTTTTCATCTTCTGATACCCTCCCTATTGAACTTCTCACAGATGGTTAATGCATTGAAAATCTCTTGCAACATAAATCAGAGCAATAATATCATGAATACATGGCTAAATGTTGACTCAATGATTGGCTTTGTCATTTCCTATGCCATGATGAAATCTTCAATTAATCCATAATTTCGTAAGGAAGTTAAGACTAAAGAATCACCATATTTGTTTTTCGTTGGGACACAGAACTAGAAACTTCCTTGAATGTATCTCATTACCTAAACTAAATGATTTTCGTCAGGACATTATTAATTTTCCTAATCTTCACCTTTAAAGAGATATTTTTGCATCCCCAAAAAAAGATTCTTTGCATGACAATTATTGCATATAATAATTACTTTATAGATTTAGAAATAAAACATAAGTTTGGAAGTAGAAGGAATTGAAAACATAGGCTGATGTAATCATGAACATAGGAAAGAAAAAAGCTAATTTTAAAGAAGTTGCCAATGATTTCTGATTCTTGCACCTGAGATGATGATTCATTGGCCAGGGTTGTTGTGATATATTTAGGCATGTAAATATTAAAAGCACAACATTGTAATGTGGTGTCAATGGTACCATATTGGCCCATTTGCATGGATGTTGGGATAAGTGAATGCTAAAATGTTTTATGAAAGAGTAACTTTAATGCAGAAGCTACTTGGTACAAATTAATGTTTTATTTGCAAAGTGAAGATTCAAAGTCTTTTGGTGTGATATAAGTAGTTATGATTGATGATGGATGAGATTAAATGGAAGTCTTCTCTTGCCTCATCTTTCTTCTTTCATTGGTCTGGCATCTAAAAATATGCCCCCACATCTGTAGTATCAGTAGTTGTGCTCAAAATTTATAGACAACTTGCTTTTTGTTATCATCTCTATAAGAACATCCCGACTTGACACACTGAAAAAGTTCAGAATGAGAGCATACTAGACCTTCATTCATTGTCTCGATGACTTAATTCAAAATATAATTATTGTCACAGTTTCTTTACTTTTTTACGTTTTCCTCTTTTTTCTTTTTTTTTTCATTTTCAATAGCTTTATGAACACTTTTCTGAAAACAAAATTTTATGGTCATCTATGTCCAATATGTCATGTATTTTCTTTAAACAAAGTAAATTTATATAAATACAGAGTTGTAATGCCAAGATATATCAAGAGTGTCTAAGTTGAGGTCAGAGCAGAGGCTCAGTGGTAGGGTGTTTGCCTTGCATGGGGCTGACCTAGGATGGACTGCATTTGTATCCTCCAGCTACCCATGGTGTTCCCCAAGCCAGGATTGATTTCTGTGCAAACAGCCAGGAATAATATTGAGCATCACCGATTGTGACTCCAAAGCAAAACAAAACAAAACAAGAGTGGCTAAGTTATGACTGTTCATCCATTTATGACATAAAATCATACATATGACATAAAAATCATACATGATTGCTATGCATATGAGTTTAAGTATATGAATAGATGTAAATTTATATATTTACATATATAAACTATACATAAATTTAAATATTTAAACCTATAGTTTATCTTTATGTATTTAAATCTATATTTATATTTAAATTTCTATATTTAGATACTTAGATATATTATCTTTATTAAGTCTATATTTAAATCTATACATATACATTTAAATATATAAAATTATTTTGTCCTTCAAATAAAAATATTCCATCTATAGTTTAGTTCAGTGTTATGTATTTGTACATTTAAAATATATAGTATGTCTTATTTGAGTTACTATTTTCTACAATTTCATCAGAATATTTGTAGGCTATACTTGTGCCTTGCTTTGGGTCCTATGAGCAAAGCAGAGGACTGACTCCTGGCTGTTCTCAAGGCTGAATCCTGGACTAAGTAATTACTTTTCGCAGTGCTTTGGGAATCATATGAGATGCAGACTGAAAGCAATATATGCCAAAGAAATAAAAGTGCCCTCCCCCTCTATCATCCCTTGAATCTTCTTGTTTCTTACACTTGGTGCCACAATCTATTGCAGGATGTATAGATCATGGTGTCACTCACCCTTCACAGTATTAATAGAGCAAGGATCTGTAACAGAAAATGGAGATGAAAGTCAAAACAATTGAGGCTTTCTATATTTCTTAGAATCATTTCTTCAAATTCAAAAAATATTTTCTTAACACATAAGTCTAAAGCCTTGTTGGAAAGAAATGCTGTTAAAGAAAATTGATTAAACTGCCATTTATATAACTAATATGACACTAGGGAGCATAGAATTTCACTTCTGATAACTAGTATACCAGTTGTCAACAAATGAACAGTTCTTTAACACAGGTCAAAGTAGAGGTAAATTTACGTTCTTGTTTATATTCAAAGACATTACTATCTGGAATGTTATATTTCTCCAACCACTTCTTGAACTCAGTGTTTTCTTCTGTGGGTTCATGGCCAGGTCTTACTGAAAGTTGTAGAAAATCAGTCATTAGAATGCTTCCTAGATTTGAGTGGTGACACAGTCATTCTATAAAGATGAAGGTATTTCACCATCTTCAAGGTGAGTGTGCTAGCGAGATCCAGTTCTCAAATATAAATAGGTAAGAGAGGTTATTCTTGACCTTGGGCTGGGGTACAATTCATCCAAACTCTGTTCCTTTGGCCTGAAATTACATTCTAGAATCCCAACACCCATTTCTTGTTTCTGGCATACAGTTTCTCCAAATAACAATGATTATGTTCCAACTGGAGGAATCATGAATCGTGTATGGCAAATATTTAAAAAAACATTAGTTAATGATCCCCCAAAGAATTCTACTTGGTGAACAATATTGGTCTGACTTAGATATTATCAAAAGAAGCAAAGTTTGCTCAATTGACCACCCATGGGAACCCAGTTAAAGTATTTGTGGCTAGCATGAAGTTTTCACAAGTCAGAATATATTCCTTTGCTGGATTCAAGATGTGCTTTACTTGGGCAGGAGAACTTGACTGTTTTAGTATAAAATATTGGACAATGTACTCACAACCTATCCATAGGAATATTTGAACCTCATAACAGGTGAATGTAATCTTTGAAAATGCATCTCCAATTCTTTCCTCTCGTAACCCTTCTCTGCCGTTCCTGTAATAGATTCTATGTTGGTGAAGTTAGAGCACATACTTAACATAACAATCATGTGACTGTTGACACCTTTTTCATTCCTGTGCTGAGCACAGAGGATCATCATATTCTGTGCTTGATCACAGAAGTTGATCTACCATATTCCCATGTCTGTGAAGGAGAAAGAAATTAGATCTCAGAATGTATAACTAGTTTTCTTACGTATAACATCTTTGCTATTTTCAACATTTAAATATTGACTCTTGAGCATATTCTTTGAATCAATAACATTCCTCATTCCTTGTTACAATCTGTGATAGTGTTTCTAAAAGACGCAATTGATCACATTGTATGTTAGCTAAAATTTACATTACTATTCCACATTTTAAAATAAGGAAGAGAGCTTATTACTTAGTAATATAAAATTACAACTATGTCATTTATTGTCATATATAATTTTATACTGTTTTGAATATAGATTTTCTCTTGGTTTTGCATATCTTGTGTATAAAATACGGAGAGTTCTTGTAACCCAATCTATCCATGTTTACCAAATCATTTTATTGTGTGCTCTTTATTGAAAACTAAGTGTATACTGATAATTTATTTTTAAACAAACAATAAGAAAAATAAGTAAAAATTTTAAGTACTTACAATTTACCATTATATTTTTTGTAGATTTCATTGCCATCTTTTTATATTGTTAACAAAAATCTTTTCAGATGACTTTTCAAAGCACAAAGTATTTCTTGTTTTCTCCAATTACTGAATCTCTGGGTATTAGTTGACTTCTCAATATATTATTGATGATAAATTATTAAAATTCAATATAAAATATTACAAGTATTAAATATTTTACATAAATTTTAATTTTTACTTTAAACCATATTGATACAAAACATTCTAAATAATTTCATTTTCCTGAAATGACAGTTTTGGAGAAAGAATTTTTATTGTTATATTATCTTTTTATAAAACGTCAATATTCTTGTGTAGACTACTAAGGCAATTCTTCTAGCAAAAACTGTTTATATTGATTGATACTTTTTTCCCCAAATTCCCAATACAGACCAGGCAAGGGTCTGTGTTGAGGTGTATAGGGGATGCATTTACTGTGCCTCCTCTTTCTATACAGTCAGTGTGAAGAACACAGCCTGTGGTAAGAATTGGGAGGTTTTATTTTTTCTTTTCTTTTTTGATTTTGTTATATATTTTTTACTTTTTTTAACACCCCCTTCACCAGTGCAACTTTCGCACTACCAATGTCCCAAATCTCCATCCCTCCCAACCCACCCCCACCTGTACTCCATACAGGCTTTCCAGTTCCCTCATTCATGAATATGATTAGGATAGCTCTCTGTGTAGGTATTTCTATAACTGCACTCACCACTCATTGTGGTGAGCTTCATGAAGTGAGCTGGAAGTTCCAGCCCTCCTCCCATTATCTCTGAGGATTGGTGCAAAAATGACTTTCATTTTTCTCAGAACCCATAGATGAGTGAGACAATTCTACGTCTCTCTCTCTCCCTCTGACTTATTTCACTCAGCATGGT
>PVKC010015361.1:0-21520 GCA_004027635.1 Crocidura indochinensis
GAATCCCGGTGCCCCATATGGTCCCCCATGCCTGCCAGGAGCAATTTCTGAGCATGGAGCCAGGAGTAACTCCTAAGCACTGCCAGGTGTGACCCAAAAACAAACAAACAAAAAAAAACAAAACAAAACCATCCTTATGAATTTATTGTTATAGGTTAATGTAAAATTAAGTAATAAAATGGACAGAGGCAGGAGAGTCTAGCCCACTCTTAAAATTAAGTACAGCGCAGCCTGTGAGACAAAGCATATTTTGAGAAAATTAGTATCTGAATATTTTAAGACTTGGTTTCTCTTCAACCATGAAGATGAATTCTTAAATGTTTCAAATGCAGAAAAACATTTGTTGAATAATAATGCAGAATAGAAATGATCACGATATAGTTTTATTTGTGCCTTTTGAGATTTGTCCAACATGAGACCTTTGACTTGCCCTCTCCATGGGTGTGTAATCTGAAGATAAGTCAGGGTTCCTGTCCTGCATCTGCTGCCTATTCTGCCATGCAGGCCTTGCATGCTGATGGCTGCAGCATTAGAGCTAGTTATGAAATCTCTAGCTAGAACTACTAGAGCATAATTGCTGAGAGTACATTTCTTGATGGATTTGTTCTTTAAACAGCTTAAATGTAGATAATTTGTCTTATTTCCTTAGTCGACTATTTCATCCTTTATTTCATCTACTTTCAGACATATGAAGTAATTGTTAGTAACTTGAGTGCTTAAAGCAAAATTAAATTTTTACCGTCTTCATTTATTCTTTGTACATTTCTGTCTGTCTGTTCTTTTTATTTTCTTGTTGTCTTTTTCCTTTCACTTTTCCTTTCCTGAACTGTCCTCTCCTTTTTCTTATTCTTTCTTTCTTTCTGTCTCTTTCCCATCCTTTCTCACTTCTTTCCCTATATACATTAGATTTCTAAGATACTTTTATTACTTACTAGTTTTATTCCTATAAACATCTCTTCTATACCTTCATACATGCACCCATCTTCTTCTTGTAGCCACTATTTTATTTTGTTTTCATGAATTTTGTAGGTTCTACATGTATGGTATTATTTAGTTATCTTTATCTGAATTCTCATTCCATGATGACCTCCGGGTCCATTGTGTTGCTGTGGGTTGTAGAATGTCCTTTCTCATTGCCTTGCACTTGTGTGTGTGAGACCTCTATCAATCAGTTGCTGATGAGAACCTAGTTACTTTCATTATCTTCACTAATATGAGTAAAGCTACAATAACCATGTGGGTGCATACATCTTTTTCAGTATCCTATAATCACTTATTTTTTGTATATTCTCAGAAGCAGAAATGCTGGGTCATACAAATAGGTCAGGGTAAATCTATTTTAAGTCTTTTTTAAGTAATTCCAGATTTCCTTAATAGTGCATGAACCAGTTTATCTTCCCACCAGCAGTGTAAAGAGTTCTTTTCTCTCCCATTTTTTGTCAGCTCCTCTTATCCCCTTAATATTGTTCACATTTGTGTCCATGTTAGTACTCAAATGGTCTGATCTCTTTTTATAAATGAAAAACACTCACATTTAAATAGAACTTTATATATAACCCTCTTTATTTTTATATATAACTTATATACAAGTTGCATATTCATTTAATCACCTCTTTCCTCACTTTCCCCCTTTTATATTTTGGTATGCTGAAATTGAACCCAGAGCCTCATACATGCAAGGCAAGTAATTTAATTGCTAAGCTTCATCCCCAGCCCTTAAACACATTTCTTTAACTCATTTCCTCATGTATCAGTAAGTTAAATAATGTATATAGGTAATAATTTATTTTTTTCTTGAATCTAGAAAATTGTATTTGAAATACTGAATAACTTTGTTTTGTTGCTGCATATTTACTGGGTAGGGAAAAAAAGTACACGGTCATCTTAACTGTGACTTATTTTTTATTAGTGATACTATAAATTTTTTCTGACTGGAATTTTAGACTAGACCAGGGAGGATTGCTCAGAGGACTGGAGCTCAGCTTCACATTTGAGAGACCCAACTTTCACTCCCACTCCGCCAAGTGTATCCCAGACTCCTAACCAAAATTGTAGACTTGTTTCATCCATGCATTCCCAGACAAGGATATTAACTGGTCATCTCATTTTCACAGCACTGTATGTGCTTATATGTGTGTTCTACACCTTGTTCCAGAAAGAACTTAAATTTAGCATTTAGGGGCTGGGCGGTGGCGCTGGAGATAAGGTGCCTGCGCTAACCTAGGACGGACTGTGGTTCGATCCCCCGGTTCCCCATATGGTCCCCCGTGCCTGCCAGGAGCGACTTCTGAGTGAATAGCCAGGAGTAACCCCTGAGCGTCACAGGGTGTGACCCAAAAACCAAAAAAAAAAAAAAAAAAAAATTTAGCATTTAATTCCTGCCTTCTGGAACTTACCTCACATGTCCTTTGCAGTATTAATTGTCTATCACTGCTTTCCATATCAGTTTCCTTGAAGAAAGGATCCTAGAACAGCAAAGCATTCAAATGTGGAAGAGAAAAATGTACAGAAAGCCCTAAAGATGACTGACTCCAGTTCAGTCTCAGAACACCATCAGGTGTGGCCCAAAATCCCTGTTCTCTAACAATAATCTAAATAGTTTATTTTTTATAAAATGAATCATGTCAGTTAAAATATGTGCATTCTGGATCTCTTAAATAGGATAGCTATTTGGTAGGATCTTCCATCTCAGATACTTTATAGACATACAGGTTTTTAAAGTAAATTTTATTCACGTTTTTAAAATTATATTAAGAGTTTTTATGAACAGATTATCCTGCCAAAGTCCTGCTAGCTTCAATGATCAGCAAGTCGAGACTATAATTTAGAATTTTTCTCAGGTTTCCTATTTTACATGCATATAGAATTCTGCACTGTCGGGGCCGAAGAGATAGCATGAAGGTAAGGCATTTACCTTGCATGCAGAAGGATGATGGTTCAAATTCTGGCATCCCATATGGTCCCCCGAGCCTGCTGGGAGGGATTTCTGAGCACAGAGCCAGGATTAACCCCTGAGCACTGCTGGGTGTGACCCCCCCCCCAAAAAAAAAGAAAAAGAAAAAAAAAGAATTCTGCACTGTCTCATGGTTGTTACTTCTCAATGGCCATGGTTGTGGAAATGGCCCTCTTCAATGAGTAGAGTCAGAAAAATGAAGTTAATTTAAGGGCATGTGGCAATAAGTTCAACAGAAGAAAAAACAGACCCAATTATTCTCTTCACTGTTAAACTGAGATGGATTATCTGCTATGTTAGGTTGTGATCCATTATTTTTTAATTTAATGCATTTGAGTGACATGTTGTTTATTGGATCTGTCTAGAGGGATTATATATTATTTGCCTTCTTCAGTATAAAAATTGTCATGTTTCTTTTACTTAAGGGGAAAATAGCATTTTACTTAGTGAATAAGGAGCTTGGCATCTACTTAGAATGACTTCTGGGTGCTATTTAGTTCAATATTTTGGTCTCTGTTGTGACAGGGCCACACATCGAAGTGCAGGGATAGAGGGGTCTCTTGTCACACTCTGTCAGAGCCTCACAGTGGTAGGGGGTTAAACTCATCAAGTATGTGTCCAACCACTTCAATCACAGCCTCATTCCTGGAACTCAGTGTCCTGCATTACTCTTTTCCATCTCCTGCCTGTCCTTTTTGCCCCTGGTGTGGCATGCAGAGATTGTACCTGGTTCACAGACCACAAACTCAGGGACATTTTTGTTGACCTTTTGCAGCATTTGTGGTGCTCTTGCTTGTGGTGCTCCTCCCTGGTGTGACCCATGCTATTCTGGGAGAAGAACTTGTCACCTCACAGCCTCACACATGCAGGAGAGTGGCTCTTCCCTGGAGTCACATCCCCAACCCCAAAATCAGTTTTGCAAAATTTATTTTATTTATGATTTATCAAAATAAATGTAAAAATCCAAGTATGGAAGTACATGTATATGATTTTATTATATTTGTTTATTGACTATTGTTCACTCAGAAAGCTTAATTTGGATCCCCCCCAAATATGTCAATTTCCAATGATGAAACCTCCAAGTTTTGCTTTCATAATTTTATCATCTTATCATCACTAACTTAAAAGGAGCCTTCAACAAATTAGCCATCTCACTATTGTGAGGATTTCATTCTTGAGTATGAACAAAGTTAAAAATTGACTCTGAAAAAGCTTTTTTTGTTGTTGTTATTAAATTGGTTTTAAAACATCATAGTTACGGACCAGAGAGATAGCACAGTGGTAGGGTATTTGCTTTGCATACAGCCAATCCAGGACAGACAGTGGTTCGAATTCCAGCATCTCAAAGGTCCCCTGTGCCTGCCAGGCATGACTTCTGAGAACAGAGCCAGGAGTAACCCCTGAGCACCGCCGGGTGTAACTCAAAAACAAAAACATCATAGTTTCAAGGTTGTTCATACTGTTTTTTTTTTCTACAGATAAAGTTGTTCATGATTGGGTTACAATCATACAATGCACAACAATCTTCACCAGTGTACTTTTCCTGCCACCAATGAATATCCCCAGTCTGAAAAAGCATTTTAATTTGGATTTTGATTATACTGTGGTTTAGGAACACCTGTGGTTTGGGTGCCTACGTGTTGCTGAAGTGATGGTTTTAATTTAATGGTCATAAGAGCCAGATCATACTTTAAGAAAAGCCAAAGCACCAGGATTAAGAGATAATATAGTGGGGAGGGCACTTGCCTTGCATGCAGCTGACCTGAGTTTGATCACCAGCACTCCATATGGTTCGCTGCGCACTGCTAGAAATGATCCCAGGAGTAAGCTCTAGGCATAGTCAGGTGTGTCCCCTCTCAAAAGAAAGGAAGAGAGGGAGGAAAAAACACTGTAACAGGGAGGAGGAGAAGTAGAGGAAGAGGAGGAGAGTAGGAAGAGAAGAGGGAGAGAGGAGAGAAGGGGGGAAAAGAGAGAGAATATATATGTATATATGTATGTATATATATATATATATATATAAATGCTGGAACACTTGTGTTTTACTTCTGATGTCTTTGCATCATGTGTCCTGACCATCTCCCAGCTTCCAAACATAGATAAGGGAGGGAGCTGCCTCTGAGCACTGCTGGGTGTGGCTCCCCCAAAAAGAAAGAAAATAAAAGCATATGTGAGGACACAACCAATCCTTATTATTATGCCAGGGAATTTGTGATCAAAGCAATGAGTGTATCCTGGAGGGTGGTATAAACCCTGTTTGAACCTTTTGGATTCTTATTTTGGGAGATGATATACTACTTTTGATCACATTACCTGCTTCTTAGCCCCATCTGCCTAATTAAGTGATAGGAATTAAAATTATTATCAGCAATGCAGAAGAAAATGTGAATTGTAAATATCTCTGTCTTCTGTCAGATTTGTTTACTTATCATTTTATACTGATGTTTTAAAGATTTGCTTAACATGTGTTTTTTTATCCAAAGCTAAATGTTCTGTTCTGATGAATATAAAACATGCTTTGCTCTGTAAATGTCCATCTCAAAGTATTAAAAAGACATAATCTTTGACTTAGTCACTAAATTTCATCTGTCAAAGATGATTTTGAGTTGTAATGCTTGGTAGTATATCAAGGCATGATTCTTAGAAATATGCCTTTAGAGTTAAAATTAACTTGTATTATATAGCTTAAATTTACTATGATCCTTTAGTAAAATTTAGTCATATATATTATATTATATATATACATATATATACTCACTAATTTCTCTTGCCACATGTTGTATCAGCTGAGATCACTTTTTTATATTCAGAGTACCAATCAACTGATTCCTTTATGCATATTTCCTTATGAAGTTGTTGTACGTATATAGGTGTAAGCTGCATAGGTATGTGACACATTTCCCCATTTATAAAATGCTGTGGGGGAAGATCACACCTGTTGATGCTAGGACCTTCTCCCAGGTTATCTGGTCTCACTGCTGGGTTCATTTCCAGCTGTGCCCAGGGAACCTTGTGGTGTCAGGGCTCCAGAACATTTGCAGGGTGCTGAGCTGTGGACTCTTGAATACATTCTCTTTTTCTTTCTGAGAAAAATATCTATTCAAAAAGAATGGATTTTGTAAGTTACCAGAGCCAACTTTGAAGGTTCATCTTTGCAGAGGGGCGGGCGGAGTCACTGAGCATTGTTCAGGGGTTGGTTACTTCTGAATATGCAGGAAGTATTCTTGTGGCTCAGGGACCCTAGGGGATGTCTGGACAAACACTTCACCTGCTGTACTATTGCTGTGGCCTCTGAAGGTTCATATTCCTAAAGAAACAGAAGCCTAAGAAGGAGAAGTAGGATAGGGAGAGAGAAGGTAGAAGGTAGGCTGGAACCCGGGGAAGGCCAATGGAAGCCACTGTCCTTGTTTTCTATATTCTACCTCTGTCTGAATTAGAAAAAGGAAATCCTGGCTTAGTACAGCCCCAAGGGAACTGTTTGTTAAGTGGAGAAGGAAGAGATTTTCTATCTTCTTCTGCCTTAAACAGAGCAGAGCAAACTACCCAGTGCTGGTAAACTTAGGGAAACAGTCCTTTGGCACCAGGGCTTTCAACATTGTTGGAGATTTCTTTATCCAAGCTTGGAATAATTATATATTTAGACCACGTGTCCAAGAGACCATGTGTCTTGAGACAATGACCTTGTTGGCTGAAGATTTATGGACCAATGTTCTCAATACGGAATAGCTTGGGTTCTCACTCAGATGTGGGAAAAGGGTGATCTTTTTCTAGGTCCTAACCACTGTGAATGAATTTCTATTTACTTAATACAGACTTGAATTCATATTGGGAGATGGATTATTCACGTTCATTGGTGTTAGTAAGTTCACGCATACTAAAATAATAAACTATTACAAATAAATTAACTGATCATTATTCCCGGAAAATAAAATGGTAGGAAGAATTCAACATGAGCAGAAATACAAATACAGTATGTTATTTTAAATAGAAGACTAAAACTCAGAAGAAACTCCTTAATTTAATTATTGGATTTAAGAATTAGGTGGATACAGAGGGTGAGGAAATATCATCATTATGAAAAAATTTTTTTAAGTTTTTATCTTCAGAGATAAGAGGTTGAGAGATAAAGACGGGATTTTTTTTTTTTTTTTGATTTTTGGGTCACACCCGGCAGTGCTCAGGGGTTACTCCTGGCTCCATGCTCAGGAATTGCTCCTGGCAGGCACGGGGGACCATATGGGGCACTGGGATTCAAACCAATGACCTTTTGCATGAAAGGCAAACGCCTTACCTCCATGCTATCTCCCGGGCCCCAAAGACAGGATTTTTTAAAAATAATTTTTATTGTGACCAAAGTGAATTATGAATCTTTCACAATACTATTTAAGGTACATAGTGACATCAGGGCCATTCTCACCACCATGTTCCCAGCATGCATCCCATATCTCCCTCATTTGCCCCCCTGACTGCTATGGTAACTGATCCCCTCTGTGTATAGCTTGTTGTAGATTGGGTATCGATTCTTTTGTTGTTGACTTTGGGTTTGGTGTTTAAAGAGAGACAGGATTTTTCTATTATAGATCACAGATTTAAATTACTAAGTAAGTTAAAAATTCACTTATTTTGTATATTTTAAATTTGATTTGATACATTAATTTGGTGGATGAATTTATTAGAAACAAAAAGCACTCCCAATATTCAAGAGAAAATGATATCTACAACATGGGGTGGTCATAGAAGGTCTTAGGGAAAAGACAGTTCTATTCTGTGTCTTCCTAACACATATCAAATTGTGTACCATAATAACAGGTTTGTTTTCCCTCTGAATTAGAGGCTCCCCAAGCTTGACATATATGTTCACTATTATACACCATTGCCAAGACACGAGTAAAATACAGCAGTAATTCAGTAAAAATCTATTAAAGGGATAATTTAAAAATGATGTTTAAACCCAAAGACAAGAGAATATTGAGCAGTAGGGAGAAACAAAGGATGGGGAATGGAAGAGTTGGACTAAATGTGGCAGTGATATCAAAACGAAAATCTGGTTATGATATTATAACCTGGTTGCCTAAACAACAATCACAATTAAAAATATGCCAATGGTAGGTCCAAGCAATAGCACAGCGGTAAGGCTTTTGCCTTGCACATGGCCAACACAATGGACCCCCGTTCAAATCCTAGTATCCCTCATAGTCCTCCAAGCCTATCAGGAACGACTTCTGAGGGAAGAGCCAGGAGTAACCCCTGAGCACCACTGGGTGTGACCCCAAAACAAAACAAAACAAAAATGCCAGTAGGGTTGAAGCGAAAGCACAGTGGCTATTTGCTTTGCATAAGGCCAACTGGATTCGTTCCTCAGTATCTCATATGATCCCCGAGGCCTGCCAAGAGGGATTCCTGAGCGCAGAGTCAGGAGTAAGCCCTGGTCCATGCCAGGTATGGCCAAAAAAAGGCCTCAAAGATAAATAAGCAGAAATGGCAATAACTTTGATAGAACCAAATATGGTCCTCAAGTCCTGAGCATTGCTAGGCATGGCCTCAAACCACTTAAATAAAATAATTAACAATTACTATATATATGTACATGAATGAAGATTTTATGCTTTTTTTTAAAGAACATTTATTTATACTCTAGGATAAAAACTTGTATTTTCAATTTAGCTCCGTGGAGCAAGGGAGAAGGCAAGAATACTGGAGCATGTCCCCAGCACATCAGGACCCATGTTGAATCCTCTGCATACCACACCTCCCTGCACACCCTGGGCCCCTAGCACCATTAGGGAGGCTGAAAATAAATAATAAGATACTTAGCAGGTATATATAGGTGCTGGCAGAATCCATGTTTATTTGGTGATAAGAATACAGCCTTGGGGCTGGAGTGATAGCATGGAGGTAAGGCATTTGCCTTACATGCAGAAGGACAGCAGTTCAAATCCAGGCATCCCATATGGTACCCCCCAGCCTGTCAGGAGCGATTTCTGAGCATAGAGCCAGGAGTAACCTCTGAGTGCTGCAGGGAGTTTTCTGGGGGAAAAAAAAAAAAAAAAAAAGGAAGAAGAACACAGCTTTTAGAACAAGACAAGTTTTAAACAAAGTACCAAATTTCTCATAAGTCAGCTGTTTGGCCTTCAGAGAATCTTCCTTGAGCCTTAGTTCCTTTCTGTTTCTAGCTGTACTCAGGGCTTACACCTGGACTGTGCTTAGTTAGGAATCATTCCTGATACCACATACTTGATGGGGTCAAACCTTTATTGGGCATGTGCAAGGCAAGTTTCTTATATGCTTTGCTTTCTCTCTTCAATCCTTGTTCAATTTTTAAGCTTCTCCCACTTTGCTGGTGCTCAGGGCCTTATGGAGCTCTCTGGTGTCATTTCTCGTAATATGAGCCCTCTTAGAGGTCAAATGCCTTGGTGTGTGGTCCTGGTCTTTCAATAGGGAGCCTGGGCTTAGATACAGGCCTTCATGGGCACAGAGCATTTGTTCTTCCCCCTACTTCCCTTTCTAACCCCTTAATTCATTTTTTAAGTGATAATACCATACCTTGCAAAGCTATTGTGAAAATCAAATGCAGTAATGTTTATTGAACTTTTATTTTTAGCATCTGACTCATTTAAAATAAATGTTAGCTTGTACAGATTGATTTCATTTGTTATTACATAAAATATTTTCTCTTTTGTCAATTAAACTCTTAACATCATTTTTGAAGATGAGAACTTTTCCTTTGTATAAAAAACTACAATTTTACTTATGTTTAAATTGTAAGCAAATAGTTTTTCTGTTTTTTGTTTGTTTTAGGGGCCATACCCGGCAACACTTAGGGTTTACTCCTGGCTTTGTGCTCAGAAATCACTCCTGGCAGGCTCAGGGGACCATATGGAATGCTGGGGATCTAACACGGGTTTGCCGAGTGCAAGACAAGCACCCTACTGCTGTGTTATAGTTCAGGCCCCACAATTTTTTTAAAATTTTATCTTTATTGAAACCATTGTGATTTACAAAGTTATTTTGTTTTGTTTGTTTGTTTGTTTGTTTGTTTTGGAGCCATACTTGGTGACACTCAGGGGTTACTCCTGGCTATGCACTCAGAAATTGCACCTGAGACCATATGGGATGCCAGCAGATCAAATTTCGGACTCTTCAGGATCGGCCATGTGCAAGGCATACATCCTACCACTTGCACCACCACTTTTGGCCCTTTTTAAATTTGATTGTTAAAGATTGGGTCTCGTGATTTCATTGTTGTTGGCTCTGGCTTAGATATTTAGTTTTAATATTACCAGTGTACCTGAGAACTCTTGAACCCTGGCCTCCATCCTTTTGTATTTGTGTTTCTCCTCTTCCACTAACAACGATTTTTTTTTTATTTGCTCAGTTAAAATTTTTTTAAGTTTAATTAAGTGGTTGTCAGGCACGTGGAAGACGAGCTCATTTCTGCTCTTCTACTTAATTATTATAATTGTCAGCAAAGGATGTACAATTCCAAGTCAGCAACATTTCAGATGAACAATGGAGATAATAATAGCTTAATTCTTGCTGGATCTTTTTTTTTTTCTTTACTCTGATGAGTTCATACTGACCTTGTCCAGAATCTGATGACCTCCCTATTTTACTCAACTGTTTGGAAAGTCAGGCCTGCCATAGCTGGCCCTGAGGGGGTATCTGAAAGACCACTGAGCCACTGACCCATGCCAAGGCTGGATTTCATGTCTGATCTATAGACTGAAGTCATTATATATAGGCAGTTGTACACAGAAGCCTAACTAGCTGCATCACCTCTCCCTCTCTCTCTCTCTCTCTCTCTCGCTCTCTCTCTCCCGGTGATGCTCAGGGATTACTCCTGGCAATGTGCTCAGAAATTGCTTCTGGCTTGGATCATATGGGACGCCAGGGGATCGAACCGCGGTCCATCCTAAGCAAGCAAGCACCAGCAAGGCAGATGCCTTACTGCTTCGTGCCACTGTTCTGGCCCCTGCATTTCTCTCTTTATTAAATGTCCTTTTAAAGTGTATTTACATGTTCTTATAAAAGCTTTAAACAGGTTCTTAGCTGATAATAATTATTAATATTTTATTGGAACTTATAACTTAAAACTAAGCTTTAATGTTTTAGAATGTGGGCATAATATTTTGTTAAACTATGCCTAAATTAATAGCTTCCTAGTTGGTGAAGGAACCAAGAAAAGTGTCATTTTAATACTCACAGAGATAGTTTATGGCTAAAGTTTCTTATTTCTCATAAAGAATCCCTGATATCATTAAAGCATGTTAACTTGTTTATATCATGGCAATCTAAAATATTAGTATTAACAAACAAAAAAAAGGGGGGGAGGGGGCCGGGCAGTGGCTCTGGAGGTAAGGTGCCTGCCTTGCCTGCGCTAGCCTAGGACGGACCGCGGTTCAATCCCCCGGTTCCCATATGGTCCCCCAAGCCAGGAGCAACTTCTGAGCGTATAGCCAGGAGTAACCCCTGATTGTCACTGGGTGTGGACTAAAAAAAAAACAACACAAAAAAAACAAACAAAAAATATTGGTATTAACAATTTTGAGGTTATAAGACTTGGCATGAAAAAATCGAGAAAATATAGAAATCTAGAAAATAATATTTTAATCTGGCTTAATAAAATTTATGTATTTTGCTAGAAACTTTGTGATACAATTATAATATGCAAAGAAAAAAGTCCTATGCTAATTTTGTTCTTTGGTGCAATAGCAGATGTTTGGGCCCATTTCTGAATAACTGGTCAGAATTCCACAATTTATAATATGATGTCTTTTATTTTTTTCTAGGAGTTGATCCCTGAATTTTATTATCTCCCTGAGATGTTTGTCAACTTCAATAATTATAATCTTGGAGTGATGGATGATGGAACAGTGGTGTCTGATGTTGAACTTCCTCCTTGGGCCAAAACCTCGGAAGAATTTGTTCGAATAAACAGACTGGTAAGCTAGTCATCATCTAATCTGTCAGGAGCCTTTTCGCAAGATATCTTTCATGTATTGATATGGTCATTAACTCTTGATTTTCATGACAAAGTTTGTTAATAGGGCACCATGGATACCTGGGCATGTCCCAATAAGTCATGTGCAGTTTAATTGATTGACCAGGTACCATGGCAGTTTTCATTCTCATAGGCTGAATTCAAGCACTTTCATTTGCACATTAATAATTAGCACATTAAGAATCAAGTACAATCAAAAGTGAAAAATAAGACTAGAATTCAGTGGTTTTTTTTCAAACTTGAATTTCTTGTGTTTGGGAAAACAGAATTCGGTATTTCTGGACAGAGAGCATTGAACTTCTGGTAATGGAAACAAAATTTCAAATCATATCCTCTGTGTTATGAAACAAATCTTTATGTGATATTTGGAGTATTATAGCTGAAAAGCATGGATTTGCTGTGCTGAGTCCTCACAACCCTCAGAATCTTTTCAGGGACTTTAAGCTCCTGTATAGGTCATTTACAGTGTGGATATTGCCTGTGGCTGTGAGATTCATCTCCAGGGGCACATGAGAGTAGAAAGTCAGTAAGGAATAGAGGATTTTCAGCAATATTTTGACAATTAGGCATGTTTAGTTATATATAGCCCATTCTGCAGCTTTTTAAAAATTCCCAGTAATTGTCTTTTTAAAGCATTATTATTGAGGTATAATTCTGTACCAAAAAATTCACCTTTTTCAAAGTGTACAATTCAGTTTAAATGTTTTTCTTCTGCCTATCACTTATCCTTTAATTATTTTCTTTTATCATTTGTTTTTTTGGGGGAGGACCATATGGGGTCTGAGAATTGAACCTGGGTTAGGTGTGTGCAAGGCATTCCTCCAGCCCCTGAGAACTATATATATATATATATATATATATATATATATATATATATATATATATATTTGGGCCACACCCTGTGACGCTCAGGGGTTACTCCTGGCTATTCGCTCAGAAGTCACTCCTGGTAGGCACGGGGGACCATATGGGGAACCAGAGGATCGAACCTCGGTTCGTCCTAGGTTAGCGCAAGCAAGGCAGGCACCTTACCTCCAGCGCCACCGCCCGGCCCTGAGAACTATATTTTTAAGAGAAGAAGTTAAAGTCATGTTCTAATTATTTTATCAGTGAAATGCTTTATCTCAAGTAGAGCCTTAAGAAAACCAGCCCTCTATTAAGGATGACCACATTTCATATTGTTAAAATTGCAAAGAAGTTTAATATGATTGCTTTGCTCTGAAAGGGGTCTCAGAACATTTGGATACATATTACGTAAATGCGACAGAAACATTCAAATATATGTTATATAAAATTTTCAGCCTATTTTGATTATTAGGTATTGTTTAACATCTGTAAGTTACAGCAAGCCAGCTTCCTAACAGTCGCACTTGTCTCTACCCTCATGGTTTCTTTGCCAGAAGAGCCAGATCTGTTAGGGGCACCTTCCCAAGCATCCAGTTAAAGAAGGTGCCAGCATACCAAAGACTCTACATCACAACTGCTTTTGCCTGCCTTGAGTTCTAACAGAGTCTTTGAGAGATGGCATAGCTGGTAGCGTGCTTGCTTTGCAAGAAACTAATCTGGAATGGATCCCCAGTATCCCATATGGGGTATGTTTCACCTTCTCTCACCCTCCACCACCTTCAGTACTGTCAGCCAAGAGTGACCCCTGTGCAGAGTCAGAAGTAAATCCTAAATATTACTGTGCAAGAATTGTAATTCACTTTGACCACAAAAAAAAAGTAAATCCTGAGCACTGTTGGATATGGCCCCCCAAAAAACAAGAATTAGTCTTTTAGGGTATTTACTGCACACCTATTATAATTAATGGTTTAGGCTTATTAGCCATTAATGTCAGTGATTCTTCTTCCTAGTAATTTTATGGATGTCTCAGTTTGTATTCTTCTCAAAGCAGTGTAAAGATCCACTCCAAGTTCATTCACAATTAGGAGAGAGACTTGATTTTATTTACAATTGTTTTTTATAAAAGAATTAAACAACTCACTCATTCTTTTAAAAATATTTAGTAGATACTACTGGAGAATGTTCTCTCCCATGACAAGTCCATGTGGACTGGTTTATAATCTCCTGAAAATTTCTAAAAAATGAATAAATTTTAATACAGTATTTGTGTAGATGTTAGCATATTTTTATATAGGTTTTTATTCCCCTCCTCTTTTTGGTAAACCATTCAAGCCCACAGATTTTATGCAATGATTGTAGCTCATGAAATGCATACTACTTTGATCTGTGACCTTTTTGTGGTGCTAATCGGGTTCCTGATATCATTATACCTTACTCATTAATCATATTTCCTGCAGCCCGTCAGGCAGCCAGACAGCACAAGTCCCTGTTTCCAGCCCTCTGTTGGCAGGTTTCTGCTTCTCCAGATTATTACAGACGATACTTTGGCTTCCCATAGCCAGAGCCACATCAAGCTGTGTGTTACAATTAAAGTCAGATGGTCCTCAGGTTGAACAGGGAGATAATGTTGCAGCTGTCTCTCTCCCTGGAACCAACCAGCACAGGGAACAGATGATCTATAGGACAGTGAACGGTAACAGATTGCACGGGACTCTGCTGGTAGCAGGGATCACAGAATTCATTAACTGACATACTCATTTTAAGATGCCCGGCATGTCTTTTCTAAGTCTTTGGTTCTGGAAATACTCTTTCAGTATGTTAGGATATTTTTAGCGGATCAGTAATGTTACATTTGTAGTTTGTGGCAAAGCACCATAACTACTTGTCTTGCTTAGTATGTGAATATTTAGTTTCTCTAAGTAATAATGATCTGCATTTAGATTGGTCACTTGAAGTTAGATTAATGTGTAGACAATAAAATACTCTGTATTTTAAAAGGAAAACCTCACCTAAGTCTTACTCATCGTTTTTGCAAAATAAATTATAATTTTTCTTTACCATTGGAGTCTAGATAAAACTATAACAGTCTATGTTATTTAATATCACCTGGGCCAAAAAAAAGTCTTTCTTATTCCAAATACTGATTCGAAGTATTAATGAAAAGCAGACTTTCATAGTATCAAATAATATAAAAGTGTATGAGTTCAGTCTACTCATCATTTATCTCTTATGACCAGGGTTGTGGATCTTGATTATATTGTCTCATATTTTCCACAAGTTTTAAGTTATGTAAGAGGCAAACTTATTAGAACCCTACTTAGCAATAATGATAGATAGGCCTACATTGGAAAAGCTAGTGAAGAGGAACTGTTTATTTTAGCTGAGGAATGTATTATTTCTCCAAATTCTGAGGAGACTCACACACCCATTCATTTGACTGGTAGTTTCGAGGTGCCAAAATAGCTGCTCTGGTAAACTGAGTAAGTCCCTACTCTTTGGGAGGTCACTTCGTTCCTGATAGAGTGGAGAAGTAGCTTGGATGAACTAGAGGAAGGTTACAATTGATGAGGGTGCCTATTAGAAACTGGTCTCTTTCGTATCTCTTCTATATCTTTTGTAAACTTCTGAACTATTTAATAATGGTAATATGAGCATCACTTATTTGAAAAAGTGAGAGAAATAATGTAGTGTGTTCACTCCTTTTCAGACAATATACATACTAGAAGTACTTTATTTCTGTACTGTTTGAGAGAAAAATTTTAATTTAATATTTTCCAACAATAGCCAGTGGAGAGTAACTTTGTTATTTTCTGTCTGTTGCTGGAATTTAAGTCTATTCAATTTAACAAACCTTCATATGAATCTTCTATCTCTGAATAAATGAGGTCAGTCTTTTCTAACTTTTACTGAGTGGAAAATTACGGTTCTCAAGTGGTGATGGCATATATGAGACTAAGTATATCAATGCCCTGATGAAAAGATCCTATCTGTATATTTAGCAAGGTTTGAAATGACTACATTTGCAATGATACCACATTTTTGTTACGATAGTGGCACATTGCTACATCATTATTATTATTGTTATTCCACACTACAGCATTCAGAAACACTGTTCAGAATTGATAGGATCGATTAACATTTGAAATAGTTTAATTTCTTTTCTTTTTTGTTTTTACCTATATTTACATCCTTATTTCCATTCTTGAAGACAATTGAAATGTTTTAAAAGCAGTATCTTAAGTTACTTGACCAGGTAACATTTGTCTTTGTGAGCGGAGAGAGTAGAAACACAAGAATTTAAAGTGATGCTGTCATGTGGTTCCTTTTCTAGTTGCTTACTGTTTTCTATGTTGGTAACTAGAAAGTCAAGAACACAAGTAACCATGGTGGTTGCAACTGGTGTTGGTATTTTATTGGTGGACATATTCCTCCCTGTCCCTCCCAGACCTTGGCTATGGTCACCTCTACATCCTTAGAGAATTGCAGTTGGCTGAAAGAGCAGGCTTCCAGCTTCTTGGGGGACAAGGAATAAGAATAGCATGCCAACCACTACAGCAAGCGTGAGATCAGGGCCATGGAGCCAGAGATAGTTGAATTCAATGCACTGGCCTTGCAGCCTGCTGCAGCCACCAGCCTGGCTTAAATCCCAGTATTAATATCCACCCAGTCCACTCAGCCATTGAGGAAGGGAGTGCTATATCAAGAATTGACCTATTGTATACATCCAAATCTCAACTGTCTCCCTGTTACATACTGTTTAGTGAAAATTCTTGTTTAAGAAAATCATATAAACCTGGAGAAAAGATATACTAAGTTAATAAATCTTCCCAAATTTTTCTATAGAATTTAGGTCCCACAGGTTTGTTTTATTTATTTAGAGTATAATATGTGAACATCACTTGGTGTACCCCCAAAACAAAACAAAACAAAATTCCTCCTTTTTATGGCCAATTTCATGATGTCTACAAAATAATCTTTGTATGATTTCTATTGTTTTAATTGTTCTGATACTTGCTCTGTGACCTCTCATGTAGTGAATATTTGGATAATTCTTGATTCATTCTTGAAAATAATGAGTATTCTGCTGTGTAGACTCAATTGATCACTTCTATTTCTTTGCTAATATTTTGTTTCTATTTGGGGATGTGGAAGTTTCCGAGTACTGTTTTAAATTCTGTTCATTTTTGCTTTAGAGATTTTTTTGTGAAGAGGTCTTAAGAGGCCATGTGGTACCATGGACCACATTCTAGTCTCTCCAAGGCCAGCTCTACCTACTTATCCGTGTTCCCAACCTGTCCATCATTGTGAGTGCTGCTCTTTAATGCATATGTTAGTTTCATGTCTCTACTGTTAAAATTACAAAAATAATTTTGATGCTATAAAGCATCAGAGAAGTGTTTTTTCAAAATACTCAAGTCCACAGTTTCAAATTAGCACCACATCCTCTCCTGAAGACCTCTACCCACACATCAATTGTATATTCTTACATCAATTGTATTTCTATCTATATCTGCTTAACTTTCCTCTTAAAAATGTACAAGGAATTACATTTAGGACCTTCTCTATTACTCCAGCAAGATGTTTCCATGCCAAGATTCTCAATTACAAAGATACATTACAAAGACCTTTTTTTTTCTCCCTGTAGGTAAACTTTACAAGATAGAGATTAGATTTTGCTATATTAAGTGGAGTCTGGATGGTGGTTATTTTTTCAGAATCTTTACTGTGCATAGATGTTCGTATTTGAATGTTTTTCTTCCACTGATTTTTCATCACAAGTTGTACCTTTGTTTCCAGTAATTTTGTCAGTTCATCTAATCTTATCCAACTCTATTCCCTGGCAAAGTTTTCACCTTTGCTGTCCATCTTTTTATCTTTGTTTATAAAGTCTCTTTAAGCCAGGAGCGACTTCTGAGTGCATAGCCAGGAGTAACCCCTGAGCATCACCGGGTGTGGCCCAAAAAACAAACAAACAAACAAACAAAAAAGTAAAAACTAAAATAAATTTTAAAGTGTGTCTTTGAGAGCCACAGATGTAACTCAGTAGAGCATTTGCCTGGAATATTTGAAGCTTTGAGTGGAATCCAGATACCATAACAATATTAAATATTGCATCAAGTTACTTACTTTGAGAGTGTCTGCCATTTTACTATTTTCATTAGTCTTGGATCTTCTTTGGTCCTCCTCTGAAATATATTTTGGAGCCAGAGAATAGCTCAGCGGTCTGAGCATAGGTTTTTTCATCCAGGATGTGTAGATCCACAGTAGTCTAGTGGCTCAAAAATTAAAATACAGGGTCCAGAGCAATAGCACAGCAGTAGGGCATTTGCCATGCACGCGGCCAATCTAGGACAGGCCTTGGTTCAATTCCCCGGCATCCCATATGGTCCCCTGAGCCAGGAGTGATTTCTGAGTGCATAGCCAGGAGTAGCCCCTGAACGTCACAGGATGTGGCCCAAAAAGCAAAAAAAAAAAAAAAAAATCATCTAAATACAATATTATTTAAATTTTATATTATCTATTTATATTCTATTATTTCCTGTAACTTGGACTTTTTTCACCTTTTTTAAAGTTCTTAATTACTTTAAGATTAATATTTATCTTTTGTTGGGTGTGGGACACACTAAGTGCTGCTCAGGGCTTACTCTTGGCTCTGCATTCAGGAGTCACTGCTCATTACTCAGAGGAGTATATGTGTTTCCAGGAATCCAACCAGGTCAGCTCATGCCAGGCAATGCAATTTAATTTTCACAATCTATTTCAGATTATTACTAGCCTAATTTTGTTAAAAAATATGTAATGGCTTGTTTTTCTGTCAGTTACATTATTCTTCCTCATACTTTGTGTAGTTGTCATATATAAACATTCTATTTAGAATTGTAACTATTGCTTTGTGTAATTTCATGTCTTCAAAATTTTTGTTAATTTTCTTTTTTATTGGTGTTTTGGCCACACCTGGTGATACCCAGGGCTTACTCCTGGCTATGCGCTCAGAAATTGGTCCTAGCTTGGGGGACAATAGGGGATGCCAGAGGATGGAACTATGGTTTGACCTAGGCTAGCTCGGGCAAGGCAGATGCCTTACTGCTTGCGCCACCATTCCGGCCCCAATTTTTTTTACCACTTCTACTTGAAAAGAAAAACCCAAACTGAACAAAAAAAACCTGCAGTCACTAAGCTTTATTTATTATTTGTGGGATAATTTTAAATAGGAATATGTTTTATAGAATTGAAATCTTATGCCAATGTTTTTCCTGACATTCTTTTTTGTTTGTTTGTTTTTGTTTTTGTTTTTGGGCCACACCTGATGGAGCTGAGGGGTTGCTTGAAGTTCTGTGCTCAGAAATTGCTCCTGGCAGGCTTGGGAGACCATTATAGGATGCCAGGACTCAAACTTTGGTTCGTCCTGAGTCGACTGCATGCAAGGCAAACACTTTACCACTGTGCTATCTCTCCAGCCCCTTTTCATGATATTCTGTAAAAAAAAAAAAAAATGGGGGAATTAGTTTGGAGGCACACTTGGCAGTGCTCAGGGTTTACTTCTGGTTCTGTGTTTTGGGATCACGCCTGGCAGTGCTGCAGGGACCATAAATGGTACTTGGTATTGAACCCAGTCTGCTGCATGCAAAGCAAACACCTTATCTCTGTACTATCTCTCTGGCTCCTAAAATGATTTTTAATGAAATGTATTATACATTTCACTACCACTTAATCAGGGAACTGGAACTTTAATAATCTTCTGGAATATTTATGGTTTCTCATGATTCCTTGAAGTTATTTGATATATATATATATATATATATATATATATAGAGAGAGAGAGAGAGAGAGAGAGAGAGAGCTTTCTATTCCTCAGCTAAAATGACCCATGTACTACTGTTATATATTTTACCTCCTCTGACAGTTCCATTTTTTTTCTTGTGTCAGCTGTCACTTCCCTCTCTCTGGGTTTCGATCTCTTTTTGATCTCCATTCTTTTATTCATATATGCCAGGGTGGAAGGCTGAAGGACAACCTGAGACAGAAATTGATAAGCTTTTGCTCATTAAACATATCAGTAGAACATGTGGTAAAGCCCTCCTACAGTTCCCCTTATCTATATAATACTGCAAAGGATATTTTTATAGTATCTAATTGTTCATCTCTGTAGACTTGAGCCACAAGTGAGATATCTGGAATAATTGAGGCAGATTCAGGTATTTTTTCTTCTGATGCAAGAACCTCTAATAGATGTGCTTTTTATTTTTATTTATCTTTAGTCATTTAAGCATCATGGTTACAAAAATGTTCATAGTTAGGTTTCAGTCATCTAATATATACCACTCTTCACCAGTGTAACTTTCTTAACAGCAATGCCCCCCATTTCCCTCCTCTTCCACCCCTGTCTGTCTTTGGCATTCTATTTCTCTCTCTCACTCTCAATGTCATGATAGTTATGTAGTTATTTCTCTAACTGCATTTGCCACTCTTTGTGAGTGGGCTGGGTCTCCCTGCCTCATCTGTTTTCTCCAGGTATTAATATATAATAATTAATATAGTATTAATGGTACTAATATTGATCATATTAATATGTAATTGTGATAATATATAATATTAATATATTCTTTTTTGTTATATGCCACAGATGAGTGAGACTCTTCTATGATTATCTGACTCATTTCACTCAACAAAATAGTCTTATGTTCATACTTGTGCAGGAAAATTTCATGGCTTTACTTTTCCTAACAACTGCATACTATTTCATTGTGTAGATATACCACAGTTTCTTTAGCCACTCATCTGTTGTTGAGTACCGGGGTTGTTTCCAGATTCTAGCTATTGTAAATAGAGCTGCAATGAGCTTGCGATTATAGAGGGCATTTTTGTATTGTGTTTTTGTGTTTCTAGTGTATATCCTTAGGAGTGCTATTGCTGGATCACGTGGGAGCTCAATCTCCAGTCTTTTGAGGAATATCCATATTGTTTAGCTTCTAGACTTCGTCACTGCATGTGCTTTTCTTTGTCACATGACCACCACTACATTATTGAGACTGTGGAGAATGAACAAGGGTTAGGGTACAAACATTGTATGAGTGACATTAATATCAAATAGAAAGTTGCATGATCTTAACTCATTGAACAATAGTTATTTAGTGCTTATGCTTTGCTAGACTTGGGGGTTTCAGGAGCAACCCCAACAGACAAGACCTCCATCCTCATTAAATGTCTTTTCCTTGCCAAAAGGGGCCCATTGTCTCTCTTCAACACAGAGATGGAATTCCTGCCAGGAAGATAGAGCACTAATAGGTCTTGACTGGACACCATTTTTTGCAGATTTGATTGAGACACTCAGAAGCCTGCATTTGCTGCCTGCCTTTCTAACCTCTGTGTTCACAGTGTCCTTCCAGGAAGCCGCTAGGACACCCATGTCTTAACCTCTCATGATACTGTATTAACATGAAATTAGTGGTTCACATGAAAATTAACATGAGGCAAAAGCAAGGTCCCCTGTTTGTGACATCAGGCTGGGAATCTCTGCGAATCCACGCCTGCCTAGTGGGGCCAACTGCAAAGAACTGTGAGTTCTGTCTTTTCTTTGTGTTTATCTTTCGTCTCCTGTCCTCTGGACATCGTGGGAGTGGGCCATATTGACTCAAAAAAAAAAAAAGGAAAGAACAACATCGCAACAAGAAGAAAAAAATTCACACTAAGGACTGTGCTGGACAACTGAAGCCCAACATTTC
>PVKC010015362.1:0-11724 GCA_004027635.1 Crocidura indochinensis
CACACACACACACACACACACACACACACACACACACACACACACACACAAGCAGACATCGGAGATTGATTTGTAGAACTGACCCTGTAGGATGATGGGTAATAGTGTTCAAAACAAATGAAACCAGCAAGTGGTGGGGGGAGGTTTTTCAGTTTTTAATCAAATCATCATTGGTGACAGTAAACTTTGCTAAGTAAAGGCTTCCAGAATTAGATTTTGCATGGAGAATTTTTAGAACAATTATAATTTTCATGTCTAGAGTACTAAGCAGTATGATAGTGAGCACTGTAAGAGAGGTCTACCCTATGGAGTATTGTCTACTATGTCTCAAGCATCCAGGTTCCTTTCCTGAAACAAGCTGATAATGTGGGCATTATGATATAGTAGTAAACTAGCTTGATTTGAAAAACAAATCACAAAAACACTCAATGAATGGGGCTGTATCAAAAGTCTATGGTGTGCAGTTGTCTATTTCAATGGTCTCTGTGGATATAAGCATTAGATCATCATAGCAGGGGTAATAAAATGGAAAATGGATTAATTGGAGTATTTTGTCTAGGCATTATCATATTGAACATTGCATTTGGAGTCTAATGTGACACAGCAATGCCATACTAGAAACCCTTCTATTATTATTTAAAACATTGTGTAAGTTGTTTATTGATTATATTGCATAACAAACTAACAGGTCATATCTGGGTAAAACATTTCACTGAACTTAGGTTGCTCCCAGTTCTATATAATTATAGATATATTTAAATAAGAAACCATCGTGTAATGGGATGGAAAGATCTCCCAAAGGGTTGAAACACATATTTTGAATTCAGGAAGTTGAGTTCAAACCCATCACCACATGAATCCCTGAACACCACCAGAAGTGATTCCGAGACCTGAGCCAGAAAAAGCTCCTGCGTACTGCTACATGTGGGTCCCCCAAATTAAATGAAAAAGAATGAATCCATCCTTTTGTAATCTAATATTTATATTTGTTCCCACATATTTATAAGAGTAGAGATGGCTTTTACGGACAGTTGGGGAAATTAAGGTTTAAAAAAGAATGATTAAAAAGTCACCGTTTCCCCGCAATAAATGATGTTATTTTAAAATAACATATTTGTAAATGCCTTGCATGTGAAATGGTGCTGATGCATACAAGTAATAAGATTTTATTTTAGAAACCAGAGGAAATTTTTACATGCAAGTCACATGAGCATCAGCTATAGTTGTTCTGATATTGCTGGTTGCAACAGTTTTTACTAAAAATGAACACTGGCTTTAGAGATTTCTGCAACAATGTGATTTCTCAAGACCAAGGAGTCTATAAAAAGTCATGGAAAAGACTGAGAAGATGTAGTGTGAGTGCTAGTTCTGAGTCAGTCACAGACTAGATCTCATGTAGATGGAACACACACCTGACTCTGTCACTCCCTTAGTGCTTTGCCAGATCTGCTGACAATGTACTCTCTTCCTGCGCTTTTATCAAGACCCAGCATATCTGCAGGACTCACTGTCTGTTCAGTTAGATAAACTGTTTCTAGGTCAGCAGAACCATCTCTCTACTCTGGATTATCCAAATGGATAGCTTGACCGTGATTCAAATGCAACATTTCTCATTGTTCTCATTCCATGCTTCTCATGAACTGAACACTCTAGAGTATTCCCAATCTCTAGTAACAGCACAACCTGCTCTATGAGAGAAGTTAAAATGCCAGTTTCTCCCCTCTTATCTTATTATCAAATTATTCACTTGTATATTATTGATGCATCATATATATGTAAAATATTAGTTTTAGGTATCGAGCATAATCATTCAATATCTGTATTTATTTATTTATTTATTTATTTATTTATTTATTTTTTTTTTTTTTTTTTGGGTTTTTTTTTGGGTCACACCCGGCAGTGCTCAGGGTTACTCCTGGCTCCATGCTCAGAAATTGCTCCTGGCAGGCACGGGGGACCATATGGGGCACCGGGATTCGAACCAATGACCTTTTGCATGAAAGGTAAACGCCTTACCTCCATGCTATCTCCCAGGCCCTCAATATCTGTATTTATAACCAAAGGATCACAAATCTAGTGAATACAAAGTTCTAACAAAGTTATCATTTCTAACAAGTTATCATTCTAACAAAATTATCATTTCTTCCTGTTCTAAGAAGCTAGGTATACATTTATAAAATGTAAGGAGTTCATGAAAAATGAGATAAATGTCTGAACTTAACTACATTTTTATTCAAATTTTTAAAATATTATATTAGATTACAGGCTGCTGGCTGGGACCTTTAGTTGATCCTTTGAAAGATAATCTTGTTAGCAGCATACCCCAAGTATACATAAAATCCAATCAGCCTCCTTCAGTATCAATCTCACTCCTACTGTAAGAGTTAAATTACTCTGTAAGAGTTAACTTGCTTTGGCTGTTTTACAACCTTATACATTAAATCAGGATAAAAGGCAAAATAAAGACAGATAAGAAGGGCATATTAAAAAAAAAAGTTTGCAGAAGAGACTATCATAATCCTCTTCAACTAACTCTTTCACATGGTGAAAGCTTGTGGAAGAATTCTGGTGTGCCAGTCCAAAATCAAGGCTCTATTAATCAGAAGGGCTTGCCATATATTTAATAATGATATCATATATATCATTTCTGATCCCAAAGAGTGACTTTTTATAAAAGTCATTTTGAAGGTCCTCATTTAAGATGTTGTCCAACTGGTACAAGATGGGTCCTTAATCCCTTGGAATTAGTAACCTTAACAATAAGATAAACACCAATAAAGGATGTCCTGTGAAAATGGAGTCAAGACTGGAACTATGACAAGACAAGAAACGTCAAAGATTGTGGGCACCATTAGATGCAAGAGAGACTAAGAACTGTCTCTCTTACAGCTCTTAAAAGGATCCAATCTTGCCCACACCTTGCTATATATCAGACCAAAAATTTATGCTATGCTGCAGTTTGTTGCACTTTGTTAATGGAAGCCCAAGGAGACTAATTCAGGGAAAACAATAGCTGCTAGAAGACCATTAACAGTTTCTACCACAATATCCAGTCAATAGTCAAATTCCAGTAACTCATTCTCTGCAATGTTTCTCAATTCTGAGCCATCATTTCTACTTTGACTTCTCTTATTGCCTTATTAAATGGATGTATGTCTTCTTTCACTTTCATACTCATGTCTTTGCATCACTTTTATTTCCATTCTATAATTATTCTTCTGAAATCACAAGGCATGATATATCACTCCTTTCCTTTAAAATAGTCAATGGCTTCCAAGGCCTCCAAAGATCTGGCTCTCTTGGCATGTTGTTCAACATTTTCCATATTTATTTCACCTTAACCCTAAGTTTCAACACCAATTACTCTACTTTAAAAATAATTCTGGGGGATGGAGTCATCAGGTAGACTCTTGCCTTGTACACTAGTGATTCAGGCTGAACCCGGTATGCTATATGAGTCCATCAGGAGTAATTATTGAGTGTAGAACTAGAAGCACATCTGGGATTTTCACTAAAGCAATAACAATTTAATGACTATATTCCATTATCATAACTATACTCTTTTTCTTGAAAAATTTAACATTTACGTTTACTCATCCATACCCTCGGACACTGCAGTTTAAATCAATTCCTCCATCTGTTGAAAGTCAGTTTATTTCCCAAGGCCCATCTTTGGTAGAAATAATGACTTGATGGGCCAATATTTGACATCTAGGAAACTATCATAGTATACTAAATGATTATTGTTATTTTTTCAAATGGGCATCCTGTCCATCCCTGACACAATCCCAAACACCCTCTTCTGAAGGAAGTTTCCTGAGTTTACCTTCACATGGAAGCCTCCATTCTTTACGAAATATGGTTGTCAGGAAACATGTGCTCTCCTTAGCAACATGGAAAGCATAGACCCCAGTAGTTAACTAAACTATCCCATTGGGACTCAGACTCTGTGGCCATAGAAAGCAAGACTTTGGCAAAACAGGAAGTCTCCACCAAAAGAGTAATATTGCAGAAATACAGAATGTAGGAATGGTGCAATGGGTTGGTCCTTCTTGCCATATTAAGCAACTTTTTCCCATAGTTAAAGGCATCAGAAATGGCAGAAGTTCATTTATTGGCCCTCTGTGTTAGTTATCCTCAAAGCTAGTTAAAAGTCTCTTTTAGAAACTAGTTTAATAAACATCCAAAAGAGGAATTCAACAAAATTAAACTAAGCACCATCATTTGGATTTTAGGAACATATGCTTTCCCACAAGAGATGGTAGCTTTCAGCAGTCTTGCTAAACACCAGAAGTCAGTTTAAATTTTTTTTTTTTGAAATTGACCTTCTGAGAGCTGAAAGAACTCTTAGCTCCCTTATCATATAGAGGGCAGTTCCTGGTTGACAAAGCTTGGAGATGTCAAGGTTATCTTGCCTGCAGCTAAGCAGTCAGCTTCCTTTCATTCAAAAAGATATACCTTTCAAAAATAAAATAAAAAGGAGGTGAGTTGTTCACAAAATTCACAGCAAAGGACAGAAAAGTTGCAGATTCGTAAGGCCATCTGAAAAGTTAAGTAGGGATATTATCGAATTCATATCAGGATTCTGAGGATAAGCAGAAACTATAAATTAAGAAATAGCTTACCATTGCAGTCCTCCACTTTTCAATTTTTCCTGTTTTATTCAGTATATAAAGGTTTAAGCTGCAAGAGTACTTTTGTAAGCCTGTGTGCATGGTGGTGAGTGGATAAGAGAATCAAAAAAACTTAATTTTTCTAAATGCAATAATCTGCTGAACCATTTAATGCCATTCCAGACTCTGGCCATGAGAAAATGAATACTCTGTTAATTTAATGCAAGACATTAGCATGTGGTTACATACAGCTAAATGAGGGTCTGAAGAGATTTTTAGAGTTATTATAGGATAGTGGATAGTATCATGGAGAAAAGATTCAAATTAATGTTTTTGAGTTTTTGGTTTAGAGGCCATATGGCATTGCTGAGAACTTATTTATGGCTCTGTGCCCAGATCACACCTGGTGGTCTTGGGGAACATATTGGGTGGTGGGAATCAAATCTGGTTTAGTAGTGTATAAGGCAAGCTCCCTACCTGCTCTTCTATTACTCCAACCCCTCAAATGAATATATTTTATTATTTAATTACCACTCATGTAGCACTTACTGCAGACCGGGCTTTGATCTAAGATAATGAATATTATTGCCACTGAGTTGGTTACTTTATTTCCACATTTAATGGGACGCATTGGAAACAAACACTTGGTAAACTACCAAAAATCATGCAAGTCTAGTAAATTGCAAAACCAGAAACTGAAAGAATGTATTTAGAGATCTTTATTATTATACTTATGCTACATATAATTTCTTTTCTGTTTGTTCCTCATTTTAGTTGTGCTTTCTCATGTTAAAATTCTGACCTCCCTGAAAGAGCTTGAAAGAAAGAACTGGCATCTATAATTGAGCATCTTAGTAGATATCATTAATTTGATTGATGAGAATTTGGGACATTGGTGATGGGAACGTTGCACTGGTGATGGGTGGTGTTCTTTACATGACTGAAACCCAAACACAATCATATATATGTAATCAAGGTATTTAAATAAAATATATATATATATAAAAGAAATTCTGCACCATTCAATGGGAAACCAGAGACTCTCACTGACAGTATGTTTTGGTGTCTTAATTTTATTATGTTTAAAATAACTCTTCAACTTTTTTCCATGGTGATTCTTGGAGATATAGATTGGTTGCCCTAAGTTCACATTCTAGTGCTCTATCATGTTAGACTCCAAATATAGTGCTCATGGCAGTATCTTGACAAAACAGTCTAATTTATCTATTTCCTTTTGATTAAGTCTGCTTTTAATATCTAATGCTTATGTCCAGAGAGACCACTGAAATAGAAAACTGCACACTATAGTCTTTTGTTATAGGTCCAATTCACTGCAAATGATTATTATCTTTTTATCTTTTTTCTTTTTTTTAATTGAAGATAATGCCCATACTGTCAGTTTTCTTTCAGAACAGGAACCTGGATGCACAAGATACTACATGGGAAAGACTCCTCTTATAGTGCTCCACTACTATTTTAATTAATACTCTAGAGGTGAAAATTATGTTCATTCTAAAATACTTCATGCACGATCTAACTTCGGAAGTTCTATTTAGCAAAATTTACCCCACCATTGATGAGTGCCTAGAGATTGGAAACTCACATGTGCCGACCCCATTTTTTAAATTTTATTGTGGCCAAAGTGACTTACAAGTCTTTCACAGTAATATTTAAGGTACAAATTGATAATGAATAAGGGGAATTTCTACAACCAGTGTTGTCCTCTCTCCATCCTTTTTTCCAGCATGCATCCCACTTCTACCTCCTTTACCTCCAAGGATGCTAGTGTAACTGGTCCCCACTTGTGCAGCTAGTTATAGATTGGATATTGATTCTATTGTCATTGACTTTGAGTTTGGTATTTAAGTCTTATTATTTTTTTTTTTTTTTGGTTTTTGGGTCACACCCAGCAGTGCTCAGGGGTTACTCCTGGCTCCATGCTCAGAAATAGTCTTATTATTTTTTATTTCCACTAAATGTTCATATGACTGTATAGATCTAGGACCATCCATTTTTCCACTTTAAATTATGAGGCTGAGCAAGATGATTTAAGTAATGTGGTTCTATTGGAAGTATAAGAAATGAAAAGGGGGGTCAGGCGGTGGCGCTGGAGGTAAGGTGCCTGCCTTGCCTGCGCTAACCTAGGATGGACCACGGTTTGATCCCCCGGTTCCCCATATGGTCCCCCAAACCAGGAGTGACTTCTGAGCGCATAGCCAAGAGTAACCCTTGAGCGTCACCGGGTGTGGCCCAAAAAACCAAAAAAAAAAAAAAATTAAGAAATGAAAAGGGGAAGAAGGAAATAAAACTTAGAAGGAATCATCTAGATGTTATAAATATGAATTTAGAAGAAGAAAAGGGAAAAGGGGGAAAGGGAGAACAAAGCAAAACAAGAGAAAAAGAAAAAAAGGAAACCAATGAAGCCATAACAATAAAAATACAAAAAATAGCAAAGAAAGAACCAACTAAAACCAAAACCAGTAGCTACAAAGACAAGCAAAAATAAAAAAGACAAAAGAAGAAGAAAAATACACAAGCACCCATATATACAAAAAAGGAAACAACAGAAAAACAAACCCCACCCCCCCAAAAAAAACAAACAAAACCAGCAACTACTAAAATAGTTTGTTTCCCCACCCCGCTCTCTCTCCCTCCGTCCCCATCATAGTAAGTATTGGGGAAATTGGAGAAGAAATTCCCTTAGGAATATGCCCTCAGAAATTGCTCCTGGCTTGGGAGACCATATGGGATGCTGGGGGATCAAACAGCAGTCCATCTTGAGTCAGTCGTGTGCAAGGAAACATCCTACCTCTGTGCCATTGCTTCAGCCCCCTTTCTGTAGACACATTTCCTTAATAGTTAAGCTGTTAGTACTTATTTTCATATATAGAGGTAGCCTCCCCCATCCATTTTTATTTTTATTTCTTTGGATCTACTTATTGTAAAATTCTAGTTGAAAAGTCTTGCTTGGGATACGTGCTCAGGACAAAACCAGGGCAGAGAGATTGAATAGCTTGTTAATTTTAACCCCAAATGCACCAATATTATGACATTGTTCTTTTTTTGCATAGGAACACTACAATGGAGAAATGTATAGAAAAAAGCTCTTACTTAATAAGGATAAGAACTCATAAATTTTATAGTGCAGGGGCACCTTTCAACCTGAACATTTGTCATGGGGACTTGACTTAGATCTGAAATGATTGGGCATCCACCATTCAATCCTGCACATCTGATCTAAACCATAGAACTGACACAGTTCCCTGCACCAGCACCAGGAATCAAACTGGTTTTAGAGGAGTATTTTAGGAGAGTAGTAGGGGTGGCCTTAATACTGCTCTGGCACCAACTTGCTCCAGTGTAGGTTCACATGTCACCCTAATGGCAAGGAAACAGCAGCAACTTGAGCCTCATCACCTAATGGTGAGATGAAATCAGAAGACCTTCTGTCCCAGGACCTGTGCAAAAAACAAAGATCACACCCGGCAGTGCTCAGGGATTACTCCTGGCTCCATGCTCAGAAATTGATCCTGGCAGGCATGGGGGACCATATGGGGCACCGGGATTCTAACCGATGACCTTTTACATGAAAGGCAAACGCCTTACCTCCATGCTATCTCCCAGGCCCCCCAAAAACAAGGATCTTAATTACAGAAGACTAACTACAACTGTTGCTACTGAGCAGAACTTTGCTTGGGGCAATAAAGAAAGACCTTGGGGTTGGACAACCAACATGCCCAGAGCCTGTAGTCAGTCTTCTGACAGTATGCTACATGGGTGCAAACACCTTGTATCTTGTAAGTCAAGAGAATTTCCTTTCTAATTACTCCAATGTTACTGAGTCTATGCAAAAATAAGTAAATACATAAATAAATTGCCACATTTGCCCCCCCTTTTTTTCTTCCTTTAATTTTATTTCTATGTTTTAGATAGGAACTCCAGTCTTTTTCATAGAGCCTGAGAACTTAAATCATTTTGTTCTGCCTCATATTTATGTCTTCCTACAAATTGAGAAAGACAAAAGTGAATGGGACCTAGGGGCCAAGTGGTCTCAGGAGCATTGAGTGGAAAAAGAAAAAAGGTCAGATCTAAATACCCAAGTCAAAGTCAATGACAATAGAATCAAGAGACCCAAACTATAAAATCTAAATACAAAAATGGACCTTTTATGCTAGTAGTTCAGTAGGCTAAGGATAGAGGTATGAGAGGCTTGCTGGGAACTGTGGTAAAGGGAGGTCAACACTGGTGGTGGAAATGCCCTAATTCACTGTCACTATATGCCTAAAATACAACTGTGAAAGACTTGTAATTCACAATGGTCTCAATAAAATTTATTTAAAAAAAGAAATTATGCACCACAAATCATTACATAGTAATGGTCACAAAGTTTATATTATATGTATAAATTATATATATATATATATATATATAATTTCAAATCATGTGAAATAACTCAAAATCTTTTAAAAATGTGAGCTCTTCCCCATCTAGGTATTTAGCTGAGAATATAAAATATTAATTTGTTGGTAGATACAAACCAAAAAAAAAATACAAACTCTTAATACTATTGTAAATCATAGTTACCTCAATTTAGTTAAATCAACAAATTAAATACACAAACATTTGAATTCTAAAGAACAAAGGCTAGCATTTGGAAAGGAATTGAAGCAAGTAGGAGGGAGAAATGGACTGAGGTAGGTTTACTTTGCTGATAGCTCACTTCAGTAATCAGTGGAGTTAAGTTGGATGCCCTTAAAACACAATTTTCATTACTTTAATAAAAGTAAACAAATCAAGTTACATACATTATGCTTTAAACAATTTCTGGAACAGAGTAGAAAACAGCAGTTTTTGGTTTCTTAATGACATTGATTTGCTTCATATTGTAACATTCAACTTCTTTATGTTTCAAAATATCTTTACCTTAAATTTTATTTAAATACAGATTTAAATATAAAACATTAAGTAGGTAAGACTTATTGATCTGAAAACTTCCAAACAGGCTACATATTCCTTAACCTTCTGAAGAACAAAGTAGAAAAGAAATCTACAAGATAAAAACAAACTAATCTTTCTTGAAACACCTCAAATATGATTATACAATAATAGGTATAATTAAAATACCAAAAGTTTTGTGAGGGTATAAAGGTACATCTGGGGGAATAAAATATTTTTGAAAGGGGGTGGTGAATTCTAACTAAAATAGTAATAATAAACAAAAATTTGAATTTTTAAGACAGTGACAATACCTAGTTATGCTCTATTTTTCTATTAATATCTTCAAATAAAATACATTTGATCACTAAATGCATTCAGCAATTTTACTCAGTTTTATTTTCCAGAATTGACATTTTATTTCAATTGATTAATTTAGTTTTTGGGTGACACCCGGCAGTGCTCAGGGGTTACTCCTGGCTCCATGCTCAGAAATTGCTCCTGGCAGGCACGGGGGACCATATAGGGCACCGGGATTCGAACTGATGACCTTTTTGCATGAAAGGCAAACACCTTACCTCCATGCTATCTCCCGGGCCTCAATTGATTAATTTAAAGTTAAGTTGGTTACATTTAAATTGATGAATGTCTTTTTTATTTTTATTTACTTTTTTGGTTTTTGGGTCACACCCGGCAGAGCTCAGGGTTACACCTGGCTCTATGCTCAGAAATCGCTCCTTGCAGCCTCAGGGAACCATATGGGATGCCGGGACTCAAACCACGGACCTTCTGCATGCAAGGCAAAAGCCTTACCTCCGTGCCAGCTCTTCGGCCCTATTTTTTTTTTGGGGGGGTCACACCCGGCAGTGCTCAGGGGTTACTCCTGGTTCCATGCTTAGAAATTGCCCCTGGCAGGCACAGGGGACCATATGGGGCACCAGGATTCGAACCGATGACCTTTTGCATGAAAGGCAAACGCTTTATCTCCATGCTATCTCCCAGGCCCAACGGCCCTATTTATTATTATTATTATTATTATTATTATTATTATTATTATTATTATTATTATTATTTTTTACAAAATACCCCTTTTACTACTTTAATATGCCAAGAATAGTTATCTGGATAGTCAGAGAATGGAGGAAGTTTTATATGCAGGCAAATTCAAAGATCATTAGTTCAGACCCTTCATATTATCAAGATGAAAAGGTGTTCTAAACATTCATCAATGTCTTGCCTAAAGTCACATAGCTGTAGAACTTCTAAGATTTTTCTATAGGGTAATTTTTCTATACTTGATCTTAGACAAAAGGCCAAGAAGCGATCTATAGAATAATTTTTCTCTTTTAATTTTTTTTTAAATTAATAAATTTAAGGTGCCTGCCTTGTACACAGTTGACCCAAACAGATGTCGGTTTGAATCCTGATGTCCCCTGTGGTCCCCCAAGCCTGACAGGAGTGACTTCTGAGTGCAGAACTAGGAGGAACCCCTGAGCCCACTGGGTGTGACCCCTAAACAAAACAAAAATTAATAAATTTGTTTTTATTTCTTAGTGAAATAGCATCATTTTATTATTTTTAATTTAGTTAGAGATATTTGAGAGGAAATTTAGAGAGAAAGATACGTATTCAGAGGAGAGAACACAGACTTTTCCATAGGGGAAAATACTGAGCATACACAGTTCATTTGAGCCAATCTCCAAGGTGGAAAATAAGCCTAGATTTTTATTTTTAAGAGTAGTTTATTTGGGGCTGGAGTGGTGGCACAAGGGGTAATGCCTTGGCCATGCTAGCGTAGGATGGACATCAGTTCGATCCCCAGGAGTCCCATATGTAACCCCAAGCCAGGAGTGATTTCTGAGCTCGTAGCCAGGAGTAACCCCTGAGTGTCATCGGGCGTGACCCAAAAACAAAAAAAGAAAAGGCGAAAGAAAGAAAGAAAAGAAAGAAAGAAAGAAAGAAAGAAAGAGAAAGAAGGAAGGAAGGAGGAAGGAGGAAGGAAGGAAGGAAAGAAAGAAAGAAAGGAAGGAAAGAAAGGAAGGAAGGAAGAGAATAGTTTATTAATTTATTTATAGTTTATTTTTACTTTTTTAATAATTTTTATTGTGAACAAAAATGAATAACAAATCTTTCACAGTAATATTTAAGGCCCATAGTGACAATGAATCAAGACCAT
>PVKC010015363.1:0-21509 GCA_004027635.1 Crocidura indochinensis
TTCTGGCTAGTCTGCCAATGCAAAATTTCAGATAATTGCAACCCAATTGCATCTTTGACTGACTACAGTCCCATAAGAGGCATAAACTGAGACCTGCCTAGCAATTGCAATTTCTTCCCAAATCCTATTCCATAAAATGTTTAAGACTATCATCTCTACTGTTTTCATGCTAGTAACAGAATTATCATTTTCTTATTTTAATAATAATAATATACGTTTTTGGAATATTTACTTTGGGAAAGCCAGGGATAGGACCTGGGTCAGCCATATGCAAGCAAGCACCCTACCTGTGGTACTATCTCTCAGGTGGAACAGTGAGTGGTTTCTTTACTTGTGTTCACATACTTAATACTTAATCTCTCTACTATAACACACACACACACACACACACACACACACACACAAAGAAAAAACTCAGAAATAGCTGCCTTTACCACAGAGAAACTAGGTAGAAAGCCCCATATGGCAGTTGTTGGGAAACCATATAAAAGCCAACTTGGTAAAAAGAAAGTGTGCACAAGTGAGTTGCTGACCCATGCACATGTTGCCCACATCTCCTCTGTTAAGATGTTGACATGCTTTATTTGATACTTTAATGCTAGGATGGATATTGGCACTCTCTCTTGAGTACCTTTTTCCCCGTTCTTTTCTCTTCCCTTCCTCAGAATTTCTAAATTAAACCTAATTTCACTTTAGAGTCATCTCTTGAAATTTGTTTCTGAGAGAAAGAAAAGGGGCTTGAAAGGTCTGGGTAATCTACAAAGAGCAAGGCTCACAACCCTTGCTCACCAGTCATTCCAGGTGGCAGAGGGGAAGAGACGAGAAGCAGTAGACCAAAAGCAAAGGCAATTGCTTCTCTCCTCTCCACTTATCATATGTCACCTGGGGAAACCCACTAGCATCAAGGCTGCCTAGATGATTTTATATACATATACAAGGATGAAATTACCAATCAACTTGATATTTTCTCATGGGGAACAGTAAATCATCTAAGTGTGTTCAAAGAACATAGTATATATCTTCAAATTCTTGTGTACAAAGAAATAAAAGGTTTGGGGAGATAGTCCATGATCTTCTTTGGTATACCTCTCCTGGCCTCTGCTCCTGCTGAATTTCTCTTGGTCATGGATCCAGCCTTCTCTTGACCTGCAGTGACAGCAAGTAAAAGTCTTATTAGGCCTTGGAGAGTGTCCACAAGATGGGTCCTGGCAATGATGCTTTTAGAAGCTTATTGATAGTAAAAGGGTAACTTCATCAAATCCCATGTCTTTGTTTTATTATGTCCCAAGAACTTTTATTAAACCCCAGAACTCACTGGCATGGATGGCGCTTCCCTTCCTGCCTGCCTGCTGGGTCTCATCCCCTTGAGAATATGATTAAATGAGCCTGGAATACAGAAGCTACAAAGATAGATCCCCATGGTTTGTGAGAACACCCCAGGGCACCGTATTTCTAAACCCCACACAGAGGGATCTGAAGAAACAGGGAAGGGACAAAGAAATAATAAGCCAAGCCAAACAGGAAAGAAACATGAAGTTAGCTAGTGATTTCTAGTCTTAAGAATCCAAAGCTAGAACGACTCTTCCTTTATTAAACCAATTCCCAATACCAGAACAGGGGAAAGTCAAGTAATCCAGGTGGATTTTTACATATCAGAATAGAAATTTATGAGAAAGGAAATTACATCCAGAATGGGCTATTAGCTTGGTGTCATCTTACAATAGAGGTGTCTTCTTTAGATGTAGGAGTTCTTGTTCTCATCTGCTTTTTACAATCATATGGGCTGCACATAAAACTATCAGTAACTAAGTTTCTTTTCCAGGGATTTTGGTTTTTTTATGGGCTGGGAGCTGCTTTTTAAAGCTGTTTTATAAAAGATTTCCTAAATGATTGGGATTTAATATTCTAGTCTTCATATACTAGACTGGTATATGAATGTTTTTCAGTACATTCATGCATTTCTCAACCACAGTGACTACATAAATATAAATGAAACCCAGTCAATATTATCCAATATTACCTGGTTTAAGCAATGTACAATATAGAATACCTGGATAAACTTGGGCCCCAGTTAAACAACAAATATGTTTAGTATATTTAATATAATATTTGGCACATACACATACCAAAACATAATTCTCAGAAAGAGCTAGAATTCTAACTTCTAGGGGCCTGTGCAATAGCACAGTGGTAGGGCATTTGCCCTGCACGTGGATTCCCAGGATGGACCAGGCTTTGATCTTCCGGCGTCCTATATGGTCCCCTAAGCCAGGAGCAATTTCTGAATGCATAGCCAGATGTAATCCCTGAGCATCACCAGGTATAGCCCCCATACCAAGAACCAAAAAAATTAAAGAATTCTAACTTCTATATGCATCTCTATTTTAGACAATAATTAATTTTGTAAATCTACAAATCTATTTTATATAGTATATTTTAGTCAAGAGACTAGAAACAGAACCAAACGATGCATTAAGTAAAGCATGAGCACATGAGAGTTCAAATCATTTTCAGTAGCAGTTAAGATATTCTCATTCTCTTCTTATCCCCTTTAGACACTTTTCTTACAAAGTCACCATTCCATCCCACGATGCTCTTTGTATTTGCATTCATGGGCAGCCCAAATGTTCTTCACTGAGAGAACATAAAGGATTCTTACTAGAGACAGAACAAACTAAAACCTCATTCAATCTGAGGCAAGCAGAGTAAAGATAAACTGAAATAATGAGACCAACCCTTATGAAATAGGACAACAGACAAATAAAAATTGTGTCTCAAATATTTTCACCTCATTTTAAAAGAGGGAAAACTAATACTGGTGTTCAAGTCACTGGTAGAATTTCTTCCTCTTAACATCCAATTTTTAACAGACTGCCTTGATCCCTAGAGTCACAGCAGACCCCTGAGCATTTGCTAACAAATAAAATTTCACATTTGGCAATTTCCAGGGTCAATTTCTCATTCATTCTCAACAGAGCTATCAAGTAGGCCAGAATTCTATTCATCCTATAATAAAGAAAATCAAATTCGGATTGCATTGTCCTAAACCAGTATTACTCAAAGTAAAGTTCAGGACTTGTAGCCTCCATAATACTTAGAAACTTGTTAAGAGATGCAAATTCTCAGGACCTGCCTTAGGGTGAACATGGGGATTTGTTTTTAACAAGCCCTCCAGATGATTCAGTTGCAAATTCAAGATGGAAGTCCCTTAACCCTTACAAGAGGGGGTTCTTGTAAGTATTGAGAATTTCTATCAGCAACTCTGAGAATGCTAATATGGGGAAGCAGGACATTTTTCAGAGGCTCTAAATATAAAGTAAATGCTTATACTAGATTAGAACCTCAGTAGGTATGATATGATAGATATATTTGTTGAGTTGTATGGCTGAACTTCTCATTAAACTTATACAGTAAACCAAAGTTATGTTATCTGGCTCTAATTCCAAAATTCAACGTTCTTCCCATCTGATTTCTGCCTATGTTTTTGTTCTCAGCCACCAAGACTTTAGTTTAAACACTTCATCCATATTTAATTTGTTTAATTTCTGGTTTCTTATTTTTCTTTGATTGTAAATTCTGTGTACTGTTCTAGATAGTGACATACTACATGTTCATCAACAATGCACAGTAAATATTTCACAATGAATCATTAAAACTAATGAAAAGTCAACCTCACAGTCACATATATACACATATATATGTATAAAAATAAAGAGTGAACCTCACATTCCATAGCACACCTTGAATTACCAAAGTTTCTTTTGTTTAGAAATATTTATTCTCTCTTTGGAAGGATCTCAGCTAGGAGAAAGAAAAAGGGTTCATGGCACTAACTCCTCAAAAGAAATATATGTTGCCACTTGAGCCCTCATAAGTTTAGAAAGCAATGTTTTCATTATTCTTAGTTGTACAAAATTGGAAATAAACAATTGAACACTGTCGTATCATGCATGGTTAAATGTTTTTACAGTAAGTGACAATGCAGTCTGCCTAAAGATATTAAAGTGCAAAATGATATAAAAAGTATAAAATAAAATGATGCTAATGCTATAGATCACATAGATATGTTAAGATTACTTCTTAGGTCATTGAGTTACTTTTTAAAAGTACAAATATATAGGTCAGAAACATGACCCAAAAAGCTGGATTACCTGTTTTGCTTTTTTTTTTGTTTGTTTGTTTTTTTGTTTGTTTTTGTTTTTTTTTTGTTTTTTGTTTTTTTGGGCCACACCCAGTGACGCTCAGGGATTACTCCTGGCTATGCGCTCAGAAGTCGCTCCTGGCAGGCACGGGGGACCATATGGGAACCGGGGGATCGAACCGTGGTCCGTCCAAGGCTAGTGCGGTAAGGCAGGCACCTTACCTGCAGCGCCACCGCCCGGCCCCTGGATTACCTGTTTTTTTTCGTTTTTTTTTTTCGTTTTTTTTTGTTTTTGTTTTTGTTTTTTTATTTTGGTTTGTGGACCACATCTGGAGATTCTCAGGGGCTACTCCTCAGAAATTGTTCCTGGCATGCTTGGGGGACCATATGGGATCCAGAGATCAAACCCAGACTTTCCTGGATAGCCGCATGCAAGGCAAATGCTCTACCACTGCACTATAGCTCTGGCCCCTGGACTACATGTTTTGCAGGTGGGAGCCTCAGTACCACAAAATCCCTCCCTGAGTATCACTATTGTTTCCTTCCTCAAAACAAAAAAGTCCATAGATAATTCCTGACATATTCATCTACAGTATATAAAAATATATAATTATTGGGGGCCGGTCGGTTGCACTGGAGGTAAGGTGCCTGCCTTGCCTGCGCAAACCTAGGACGGACCGCGGTTAGATCCCCCGGTTCCCCATATGGTCCCCCAAGCCAGGAGCGATTTCTGAGTGCATAGCCAGGAGTAATCCCTGAGCGTCACTGGGTGTGGCCCAAAAACCAAAAAATAAATAAAGAAAGAAAGAAAAAAGAAAAATATATAATTATTGGGCCTGGAGAGATAGCATAGTGGCATTTGCCTTGCAAGCAGCCGATCCAGGACCAAGGTGCTTGGTTCTAATCCCGGTGTACCCGTGCCTACCAGGAGCTATTTCTGAGCAGACAGCCAGGAGTAACCCCTGAGCACCACTGGGTGTGACCCCCAAACTAAAAAAAAAAATATATATATATATATATATATAATTTTTATTGTTAATATCACTGTTATATATGGGTAAAGAAATTACAGGTAATCTTTGATTTACTTTTTCCAAACAAAAAACCTTTACAGAAATAATACATAAAACAAGCCATATATATTTATAAAATACTTGTTTCACATTATATATTTATAAATAAATATATCGATATATTATATATATTTTTATCATCTAAAATACTTGTTTTATATATAAAATACTTGTTTATGTATCTTTATTTTATAAAATAATATATGTTATGCATTATATTCTATATATACATTATGTTTTATGTATTATTATATGTACTGACAAAACTATTTTTAGAAAAAGGAAAACTAACTGATTCAAAGAAATTCCAATACTGGAAAAAATGTAAGAAGATCATCCTGGTTAGGATTTTTGCTTTCTCCAATTTTCAGAATTCCTGGGGTTCTAGGGTAGCCAATGTTTACTTTCTTCTTTGTGCATATCAGTGAGTATGTACCCTGTTCCTACTAAATATGTTACTGAGAATTATATTATCATCTTCACAAAGATTTACCTTTTTGTAAGTCTAGGAAGAAAATGTTCTCTGGAATCATATGTTATTTGGAAAGAAATTTAGAATTTATCTAATACTGTATGCTCATTGTTCACATGAAGAAGCTTAATTTCCAAGAGGTAAATAGTCATTTGTACAATAAAATATCTGACTAGTTTGTATGAATACACATTACTCATTAATGTGTATTCTTAGAGGGGCTAAAGTGATAGTACAGTGGGTAGGGCACTGGCCCTGCACCTGGGTTCTATTGAAGAATGTCATATGGTCTCCAGAGTTAGCCAGTGGATCAGATCCTGGAGTAAGCCTTGTGCACCAAACACCAAGCCTGAAGTATGGAGCCTGGAGTAAGCCCTGAACATTTCATGGAGTGACTGCAAAATTTTTTTAAATATCTCATATCAGGTATATTTTGAATGCATTTTTAAACACAGAATTTATTATTATGAAAGAAATATTTTTTTCTAGGGAGCTGATTTCACATAATAGAAAGTGTTGGTAACTTTTCCTTCAAAATAATTTAAATGAAACAATGTAAGTGAAGGAAAAATTCAACTAATTTCTTATCTAAGTATCTCTATTAATGATGTTGTTGGACAAGATCCTTGTATTATTACATAATCAATTCATCTTTATTAGAATTAACAAATGTCGTACTGGTTACAGTAAGTTTTTCCACTTCTTTGCTTTCTTAGCTATACCCATGACCTTTAATTCCTTTCATCTTGTCGGATCTGCTTTGCGGACACTCTGAAACCACTGTGTGGTGTCTCTTGATCTAAAGTCAATTAATCACAGGGTGACTTATAAAATCAAGATTAATAATAGGCTATTTCATAGCCAAGAAACTTGATTAAGATGAGCACTTTTGTAGTTTTTTTCTTGTTCAGATATAATTTACGAAGTCCCAATATCTTCGACAAACTTTTTCTCATAAAAGCATTCTATTATGAACTCCTAGTTTTAAATGGACTTTCCTATACTTCCATCAGAGGTTCTCAGAAGCACTTTTAGAAAATCACTTCTCTTAGCTACTCGATACTTTAAATAGCAGCATCTTTAAAAGTCATGCAGTATTTGCACTTCCTTTAGAAAAGTAGAAAGGGGGGGCCAGGTGGTGGCGCTGAAGGTTAGGTGCCTTGCGCTAACCTAGGACGGACCGCGGTTCGATCCCCCGGTTCCCCATATGGTCCCTGGTGCCTGCCAGGAGCGACTTCTGAGCGAATAGCCAGGAGTAACCCCTGAGCGTCACCGGGTGTGGCCCAAAAACCAAAAAAAAAAAAAGAAAAGTAGAAAGGGGAAACAAAAAATAATAATAACACCTGTCATCAACATTATGCTCTCACAGGCATCCCCTTGTAGTGGGAGAGAAAAGGTTTTCTTTGCATTCTGGTCTTATGCCAGATTTTCTCTTCTTGTCTGCCTAAATTCATTATTGTCTTTGGTGGGAGGATCCTGGTTTATTAAGTAGACCAAAAGCATTTTCAATTCATATACTGCATAACAATGTGATGACACACCTTAACAGTTTAGCAAAATGGCAAATCTGTTTGTTTAATAAGCCATATAATGTGCTGCATCATCAATTTGATTTTGCTGGATAAACTAGGAGAACCAGTCAGCACTGATGAAGTTGAGTTTACAGGTCAATGCACCTTCATATTAAGGAAATCCAGGACAACTGTGTGCATGTCTATTGTGGCTAGGGGCTGAATACATTTTGTACAATATCTTATTTGCTAGTATAAGGGAAATATAAAGCTTCAGACAGCTACCATTGAAATTCATTTTTCTGTTTGATTTTATTATTACCTTTAGATCCTACACATATTTTATCCTAGTGTATTAGAAATTGCAAATTAAGTAATTCTGTGTGGACATGTAATAATGTCAAGATTCCACTTGAAAATTCCAGTGCTAATCCTGACATAATATAATTGAAGTAGTAGGAGTTATGGATTTCTCCATTTTCTTGGGATCCTAACAGAACTCCTTTCTACTACTTTGCCTTATTGAAAAGCAATAGTCTATTTTATATTAATTAGAAGATATATGCCATCTCTGAATGGGGTGACTTATTTTAATTTTGCAAAAACATGGAGTGTCTTTACATTATAACAATAATTTGGTTAATGTTATAAAGACCATAAAATTAAAATAATACAGTAAAATTCATTGCAAGAAAATATTTTCCTCTAGCAATATGGGGCTAAATCTTGTTTAGTTTATTAGAATTTGCACTTCATCTTTATAATTTTTTTTAAATTTTTTTTGGGGGGTTTTGGGTCATACCCGGCAGTGCTCAGGGGTTATTCCTGGCTCCATGCTCAGAAATTGCTCCTGGCAGGCACGGGGGACCATATGGGGCACTGGGATTCGAACTGATGACCTTTTGCATGAAAGGCAAATGCCATACCTCCATGCTATCTCCCGGGCCCCTAAAAATTTTTTATTGAGATTCTGTGTCTACAATGCTATAAGTCATGGTCATTCCATGCACACATGAATTATTTTCTCATTTACTATGACTACCTCAATGTTATGACTGAATAGTATGAAATAAATATTCTTCCTGAAGAATTATGGGGGAGTAGTTAACAGCTCTGGAGTTTGGCTGGTTGCGTTTAGAAACAAGATCTACACAGACTTCTTGCATTAAACGAAAAACGTCACAAACTACCATGCCTATTGTTTCATCAATAAGAGAAATACTCTTCAGAGTTCTTGACTAAATTATTTGAGCTTACACATAATAAAGATTTTTTTTAGAATTATTCCTAAGATATACAAACACAAGAACTTTTAAATAGTCACAATTTTTTCCTCTGTCGTATTTTCATTTTCACATACTATTCTTCCAAGCTATTTTAAAATTTATTAACTTTGGGGACCAGCATGATAGAATGAGTAGGTTACTTGCTTGTACTTGGCTCTCCTGGGTTCAATCTCCAAAACTTCATATGTTCCCTGAGCACTGCCAGGAGTGATTTCTCGGCACAGACAGGAGTAAATAAGCCCTAAGCATCACCAGGTGTGACTCAAAAGAAAAAGAAAAGAAAATTTCTTTTTTTTTAACTGTTTTTGTTGTTTTGTTTTGGGGCCACACCAGTTGACAGGGGTTACTCCTGGCAATGCACTCAGAAATCGCTCCTGGCTTGGGAGACCATATGGGAAGCCAGGGGCTCAAACCACAGTCTGTCCTAGGTCAACCAATGCAAGGCAAATGCCTTACTGCTGTGCCACTGCTCGGCCCCATGTTTTAAACCTTGTTTTGTTTTGTTTTTCAAACCATAGACCTGACCATCTTAAGAACTACCCAACTCCCCAAGTTGCACACTTTCTTTATGTTACTTTAAAAATAAGGAGAGAGGTAAGCAAGTAGATATATTGATAAAGATACACTATATATAATGTGCAGTAGTGTAATAGTCTGATATATCATTGACTTAGAAGTGTTGTAACAAATACCATCAATTGGGTGACTTCAGCAACAGAAATGTATTTTCTAAAAATAGTTCTGGACATCACAAGTCTAAGATCTAAGTATTTGTATAATAGATGCCTTCTTGATGACTTGCTTATGAAAAGATGTTACAGACTTCTCTCATTAATCTTGGAAAGGACCAGTTTCTTGCTTTATCTATTAATAATATCTTTCATCTGCAATATGCAAATCTTTCTCCAAATTTCCTTTTGAAAAAGAACACGAGTCATTCTCAGTTCATCCTACCCTATATGATTTAATTTTACCTAATAACATCTTCAACCATCTTAATTCCAAAAGCGGTCACTTTGGGAGAAACTGGAATTAGTATTTTAATGTATGATCTTGAGTAGAGGCCAAAGCAACCCATAGATAGCATTTCATCAATTTCTGTTTACTGTCCCTGCCACACTTATATCCTTTGCTTGTTTGGGCTATCCCCTTACCACACATTCAATGACCTCTTTAAAATAAGCTAGCAGCTTCTCATCTTCTGTAATCATCTTAGAAGATATTTTCTTACTGTAATATCCATTGAATTCCATTTACTCCACTCCCAAAAATATTGTGCCTAGCTTATTTCTGATTATCATTCATAATATATGTCAAGATCATTTACTCAGAGACTACAGATATATTATAGCAAATAGGGCACTTTTCTTTCACTTGTAGACCTAAATTCAATCCCTCACACTCCATATGGTACCCGGAGCCCACCAGAAGTAAACCCTGGCAGGGCCAGAAGTAAGCACTGATACTGCTGCATATGACCCCCATTCCAAATATAAATATCACATAGTAAGAAATTCATCTATTCTAGAAAATTTGGATAATGATATATCAAAGAATGTGACCAAGTGAAAATTGAACATGCTTTGTAATTGTACAAACATCGCATACCCCCAATAATGTTTGTTTTTCCTGAATAGCTCCATGTGCCTTTGTGCTATTGGTTCATTTTTTTATCATATAACAGGAGCTGAACCAATATTTCAAAAACCCAGGCATTGTCAATGAAGGCATTGTTGTTTTGATAAGCAAAGATCCTATTATTCATCAGACAAGTTGCTTTTTCCTGGAATTTTAATAATTCAGTTCCTCTAATAATACTGCAAGCACCTTGAAATTCTTTCACTGACTGCATCCTTTGCTTTAAGGAAGATTGAGTGCTTAAAACTGTGTCATCAAGTGAACTATTCCCGACATAGGAAAATTAATTTAAAATTTTTTTCGATATTCACAATGTAGATTGAATATTTTGTTAAAGATTATATTCAAAAAACAAAATAAAGATTATTTATATTCTCTGAAATATAAAATATATGGGTAATGACTAATGTATATATATATTATATGTTTCTATATTTTTACTTTCTCGGAGACATGGAGTTCAGTCTCTAGAAATCAATTAAATGTGAAATCTGTTCAATTTTGTTTTGTTTTTCTGGATTTTTTTGTTTGTATATTTGGGCGCCTCACCTAGTGGTGCCCAGGGGTTACTCCTCGCTTTACATTCAGGAATCACTCAGGAATCACTCTTCTCAGACTCCAAGAACCATCTTGAAAGCCAGGGATTGAAGTTGGATTTGCCGTGTGTGTGACAAGGGCTCTACCCATTATACATCTTACTTTCTAATTATTAAATTTAGATTTGTAACCAGAATTAGAATCTTTAGTTGCAGTTTAAATTTTAATTGAAGAAGTTGAAAAAAATTCTAGATTCTAAATCTAGAGTAAAATACCTAGTGAACTATTAGCATTTACCTTGTCAAATTATTATATGGAGTAAATAAATATTCATTGTGTTTTTAATTTGATAAATACCAGTTAAGTATTTTTAGTTGCAGTAAGAAGGAGGAAGGGGAAGAATAGTATGATGAATTGCAGTAGTGACATTTGTGAAGGATTTTCTCATATGGAACAGTGTTCTTCAACTGTTCTTCAACAGTTCTTCAACTGTCCATGGACTTATGCTGGTCTACAGGTGCTAGAAACCACTAGTCTACCTCATGGATTATAACTGTCATTCAACAGACAGATGTGCATATAGGTTCCGACCTGCATGTGTAAAAATGTTGAAGAGAGCTGATCTAAAGTGATATATTTTCTCTTCCATAGGATTTATGGAAATCAGGTCTGTATGAATCACCTTTGCATCACAGGATCTTGACACAGCGAAGGATCTCAGTAGAGTTGCTGCTATTTATTCATTAGTTGGGTATTTGAATTATTTTCATATCTTGACTATTGTAATAAATGCAGTTATGAATATACCATGGATGTACCAAAGGATAAAATGAAGGGTGCAGTCAGTCAGAATGAAATGAATAGATGCAGAATGATTTCATTCATGTGTGGGACCCAAAAATACACAGAAAGGTTGTAACAAAGGACCCAAGGTATACCACAAGGGAAGAATTCATCAACACAAATTATGTGTGTTTGGGGGAGGAGAATCAAAAGGGAGGTACTTTAGGATTCTTGGGGGAGGAGGCAGATACAATGATGTGGTGATGGACAATCCACAAATAGCAGTATTGAAGTCTAGGAACTTTAATCAATGAAAATAAATTTTCAAAAGAGTTTCCAGAGTCTTGCTAAAATTATTGTTCGTTCATTAATTTTGCTTATGGTACCAGTGGATATTCATATTTCACTGCAGTTCTGAAAAAATACATTACACTTTAAATTCAATTTAGTTGTAGATTTGTCATTAAGACAAATCTTTCGCATGTATGCCCACTTGAGACAAATATGCAGGATGCTCATTAGTGTTCCAATACAGATGATATTCATTTCATACCTTGAGATACTTTTGCTTTTTAGCATCAATGTATGCATTAGTTTATAAATATCTGAGTAATTGCTTTAATGAAAATTTCACCTCTACACAAGTTTACTCGCACTTCACTGTAAATGCAATTAGGTTTGCCATGGCCTTCTTCCTGTGAGCCTGTAGATAAGGCATGAAAAAACTATTTATTTTATAATAATCCTTCTGTTTAAATATGATAGGAAAGCACCAGTGAATTTAACATCATTAATGTTCTCTCTGAACTGGAACACTTTAAATCATAAAATATCACATAATGTATTTTATTAAAATGCTGACAATATTTCAAAGTGTCCTTTAAAGCAAGTTTTGCATTAGTTCATTCAGCATATGGATATATTCTCCAGTTGATCTTCCAATTAATATGATGATAAAGGCAAAGTATTTAATACATATTTTATTCCTACCATGAATTATAAGTGTAATTCATCATGTATTCTGGGTTATTTTTGTTTTGGAGTCCTATCTTGCAATGCTTAGTGGTTACTCTTGACTTAGGAATCACTTCCGGAGATGCTCTGGGACCAAATAGGATGCTGTGAATTGAACTTGGGTCCTTTGCATGCAAGACAAGTACTTTACCCTGTCACCTATCTCCCCTGCCCTTAGTCGTGTATGCTGACATGTTTAATTTTGTTAATATTTTCTTTGAAGGTTTTCATCAACATTTATCTATTTATAAATACCAAAGATATCATGATTTTCTTTTCTTGTGGAAATAGCATGGCTGTATTATACTTTCACTGTAATATAATGAAAAGTATCAAAGCGAACTAAATACTTGATGTAAAGAATAATTACCTTATATTTCCTGTGTTCAATTCAAATCTGAAACTCTTTCAGACATGTAAGGTCATCTGTGTCTGGTATAACGTAGCAGACAAAATAAGGTAAGACAAAAAATAAGACACCAAGGTCATTACTCGATCTGCATGTATTAGTGATCAACCTGACTCAAATCCAATTATTAAAAGATATTATAAATGCATCTATAATGCATATGACTCCATGATTACTAAGTCATTGAGCATAACGTGAAGACAGAAAACGACAATTTTATATAAAGTTTTATAGATGAGAGGCCAGAGAGATAGCATGGCTGTAGGTCATTTGCCTTGCATGCAGCAGACCCGGAATGGATCTGGGTTCTATTCCTGATAGCAATGATTTTTAGCACAGAGCCAGGAGTAACCCCTGAACACCGCTGGGTGTAGTCCAACCCCACAAAACACCTCAAAATTTATAGAGGAAAAGGTTAGATAATAAGAAAAGGCAAAACAATATATGGGTCAGAAATTTTAATATATAGTGGTGATAGGTAAGCATAGTTTGTGAATAATATCACTAAAACTTTTATTAGCTATGATAATTTATGGCAAATACATAAAATAGTGATTGCTGTAATATATTCATGATAATTTATCACACTATCTTTACATGATTTTAGTACAGGTAAATCTTTTCCATCTCTATAGGACTTAGTATCTAAGTATTCTTCTAGTATTATTTTAATACTCATTTGAAACCACATTAAGGAGAAATGGTAATCCATAACATATTATTATGCTGATTTTACAATATTAATAATGCTATGGCTTACCAGATCTAGGAAGCTAAGCCCTTATAATATAAAATATTATAAACAAAAATAAATTAATAAAGTATGAAAAGTTTATTCTTTAGGGATTCAATTTCACTGTCCCTATCAACCACCAAAGGTGCCATTTGTGAAGCTATGTGTACATCCTTTAAACCTGCCTGAGTGTGAGTCTGGCTGGTGCAGTATTCTAGGCAAAGCATTCATTTCATTGAGTTTTGTCACTATATCCCATCACTGCCTTCAGGCCTTGAGGGTTTCTTGTGACAGGGATCATTTTTATAGTATGTGACTAGAGAAGTTTCTCTGATCATGTTGAGAACCAGAAGCCATGAGGAGGAGCCAGAGCGTCCTCTCCTGAGCGTGAAGCTGGCTCTAGGTGTCTCTTCTGTGACTGCCTTTGGTCATTGATGAAAGTTCTTCTCTTCCTTTAGAAGGAGTAGAGGGAGAGGATGCAGTTTGAGTATTAATAAAATTATAAAAAATTATAATAGATTATCCATATAATCCAATGATCTCACTTCTTTGTATCTTGCCCCCAATTCCAAAATATTAATTTTAGTCAAGAGTAACCCCTGAGTCTCAAAGGGTGTGGCCCACCCAAAACAAAACAAACAAAAAAAACAAAGAAAAATGAAAGACATTATTGTAATAATGCCCAGAGAAAACAAAGATCAGGGCTGGAAGGATTGGCTCTCACTCGATGTGAGGCTCACCACATAGAGTGGTGAGTTTAGAGAGATGACTACGCGAATGTTAATGAATGACAATGTTAATGAATGAGAAATGTAGAATGCCTGTCTCGAATACAAACAGGGGTTTGGGAAATAGGGAAACGGGGGCATTGGATGTGTAAAGATTGCACTGGTGAAAGGTGGTGTTCTTTTTATAACTAAAACCCCACTACTATTATGTATGTAATCATTGTGTTTAAATAAAGAAAAACACTAAATAAGAAAACAAAGGTGCCATTATTCATAAACTCTGATCATTGACCCATGTTTTTTTAACTTTTTTATTGAGATGCTCTGATTTACAATATCAGTAATTATAGATTTATACACACATCATTCTACCACCATAGTGTCAATTTCCCTTCACCAACTCCTCAAAACTCTCTTACTCAACACACTCAGTTCTGTGGACCAAATCTCCAGTTCCATTACCTTTAGTCATTTTTTTTCTTCTTTTGTGGACCAAATCTCCAGTTCCGTTACCTTTAGTCATTTGTTTCTTCCTTTGTGTGTATCATCATAACCCACACATAGGAGATAATTTTATATCTGTCCCTTTTTATGACTTAATACACTTAGCATGATATCCTTCAGTTTGATCCATATAAGAGTAAATCGCATGATTTTATCATTTTTGCAGCTGCATAGTATTCCAGTGTGTATATCTACACCACACCTTATTGATTCTTTCATTCACACTTAGACAATTGACTTGTTTCTATATGTTGGTTATGAATAGTGAACATTGCAATGAACAGAGGTATATATATATATCCTGCTCACATGAGTTTCTAAAGATTATTTAGAAAATAATATATATATACATTTTTTTCTAAATTATCTTTTCATGTGGTGGGTAGGTGCCATGAAGTGATACCACTGACCCCTTATAATTTTATAATAAGCAATTGAAACCTTCACATCAACTACTTTTTGTGGCCCATTGTCAATTACAAACGCTCTATCATGTACTTGATAGATATTGATGGCTCTAAATATATTTGTTAGCTAAAACAAACATCACAAATACAATACTGACTTTCAACTAATATAGCAAATTCACTTTGTCACACATTTTTCATATTTTTCAGAAAAATTTTATAACTGGTTTACTAAGTTACCTATAATTTAAATTAATGCAAAATAGATCTACACTATCTGGTTTAGCTGCACTTGCATTTAATGACTTCATTTGTAAAATGGAGTAGATGGGATTTTTGATAAGACAATGATTGAAGCATGCTTGACCTTATGTCCTACATAGCAGATGTGCTCCAGAGAAAGAGAGATAAATATCTAGTATGACTATTATTAACTCCTGTTAACATCTCTTCCAACAATGGAAACATGTCAGATTGTAATAACAAGTTATAAATTTAGAAGGCCAGAAGCGAGTATGTTGTTTATATAATCTGCTATGTGGTATGTTTACATTTTTCAGTCCAAATCTACAATCTCATAAATGAACTTCACTTCCCAATTTCTTCTGTGTCAGATGACAATTAACTAACCCTTGATAAATAGACACAACACTTATGCCTAGTGTGAAAGCAACAAAAATGATAATAACTAAGATCTTGTACTTACATCTTTTATTCTACCTTTGCCTTCCTTGAATTCTTTTTGCTTCATTGCATGTGTCATTCTATAGACTTAACTAAGATGAAATTCTATATTAACTTATCCCTATAAACTATAAAATCTAAGGAAAGACATTATTTTCTCTTTTTTAATGTATTCCCAGCATCAGCCCTTATCACATAATATAGTTATTAAACCAAAAACCAAAAAAAAAAAAAAAACCAAAAACAAAAAAAATAAAAAACAAAGTAGTATTCAGCATCACAAATTGTACACATATAAAAAAGTGGGAGATGTAGACACCTTTAAATGTTTCATAGATCATTCCCTGATTTCGCTTCCTCCTCATGTTCTTTTTGAGTTGTAAAAACCCACCCAGGCTTGGTTAAGGACCCAACTCGGTTTACTTAACATAAATACCCTTAAATACATCAACCTGTCCCTCAAGTGAATTACGTTTGTCCCATTAACTTTGGCTAATAAAATAGGAATGGGAGCTAAGTGACTGGCTCAGTTAGATCCAATAGGACTCTCTATCCCCTGGCCCTATGATCCTGCTCACACGAATTTCTCTCTTTCATGTGTGTCATCGTTACTGCTGGCCCTTCCATTCCAAGTTCAGCACGAATAGAAATACGATGAAGCTGGAAGCCAGCCACTACAGCAACAAATGATACCAAAAAAATTTTAGAATAAATTTTTACAACCTTCACAAAAGATTATTTACAAATATATAACTTTTCAAGATACAAGTATACTTAGGTGTTGGAGGGATCATAGAGTGGGTAAAGTACTTCCTTACACACTTTTGATCCACATTCAATCTAGTATCATATAAGGTTCCCTGAGTCCTTCCAAGTATGACCTATACATAAGTCTGAGCCAGGAGAAAACCCTGCACATAACTCGGTGCTGAACCAGAAAAAACAACGAAGATGCATTATTGTTTTACTGAGTTATCCCCCTTGTAAATTCATAAGAAAACAAAATATCCAGAAGATAGAAAATGAATGCACAAAATAAGCTATTTTGGCATTGTTTCCAGGAGGTAAAATTGCCAATATCTAGACAAATGTTTCAAGAACAAATGGTCATTTGTTCTACAAAATATTAGGCATCACTAACTAGAAGGGGCCAAATTAGTGTACTGTAGTTATTCATTTAAAATTAAATCACAAAAATATGCATATAATATCCATCCATATGCTCACATTTTGGTTTCTTCCCCTAAGAAAACCTTCACCTTTGCCAAATTACTTTCTTATTGTGAAGTTTAAGGCAAACATGTTTCCCTTTTTCTTTATTCATTCCAACTCTCTGCACTATTAGCAATTCCATTTTCCTTAGATTCTTAAAATAGTTTTATTTCTTATTCTTTAGGTTCTGTCTGATCCACTACTTACCTTCTTCTGTTTGAATTCAAGCTATTGCACAGAATCAATCTTTATTTACCCTCCCACTCTCCCTTCATTAATGACTACTTTTAGTCCAAATTCAATTTCTTCACTTCTTTCCCATTTCTTTTTGACCTTGTAACTTCATTTATTCCTGTTGGTCCCAATATTTTCTTTGTTTCTGGAGGAAGTAATACACTAGACAGTTTACTTCCTGTCAATTGGAACTTGGTTAGAAGAGTGTGTGTACCCTGTGCTGTTTGGTTTTTAGGTAGGTAAGTAGGTAGATAGATAGGTAGGTAGGTAGGTAGGTAGGTAGGTAGGTAGGTAGGTAGGTAGGTAGGTAGAGATAGAGTGACAGGCATATATATATATATATATATATATATATGGATTTGTAACATCAATTATAATCAAAATATTTAACAGCGTCAATAGTTTAGTCTTACTATTAGTTTATTTCTATGTCTACTCTTCTTGAAATAGTAAAATTAGTTTAAAAGAATAAAATTAAACTCAAAATTAGAATACTTAATTACATTCATTTTTGGCATTTTTCCCTTTAAAAGTATATTTTGGGCAATAAGTTAATACATATAGTTAAAAGTTAGACCTTTTCAGAACTGTGTGACTTTTATATATTGTTTTGTTTTGGGGCTACACATAGCAGCACTCAGGGATAAATCCTGGTTCTGAACTCAGAAATAACTCCTTGGCAGGCTCAGGAGACAATATGTCATGCCAAGGAATTGAACCCATGTTGGCTGCATGCATGGCAAACACCCTACCCACTATGCTGTCACTCTGGCCCCTGAATTGTGTGATTTATTTAGAGTCAGGTGAAATGTTTCAAATAAAACTCATCTATATTTTATGTATAATAGTAAAATAAGCAAGCTTTAAATTAATTGGGATATCATAATTTTGATGCAAAAATCTATCAACAATTTTATATATTATCTCTTTGTTCTAGTGTAACTTTGCTATATTATTGCTTGATTTTAATGGTAGATTACTAATATTAAATTATAATTTTCTATTAAATATTCTTTCCTGTTATAATTTTATGACTAAATAAAATGACATTTTTATCTTAAAAATGTTTACATAGTCCAATGAACTTAAATTTATTTGTTGTAAATGCAAATGTTAGTAGCATCAATACTTATATTTAGTGATCCCTCATATTCCGTACATGAACCACTTTCAAATTTTGTTGTTGAATTACTGATTAGTGGATATATCTAATATTGAAGATAATAAAGTAACATATTCAAGAATCAGCCAGTAATGCAATCTCTTAATATTCTCTGCCTCATTTGACTAGAGTCACTATTGTTAGTGACTAGAAAAAATGGTAGTCATTTGTCAACTAATGATAACTTTTGGAGCTTAGTAAAGGGATACATATCCCAAAGTTTTGGCAATATTTGTATATAACTGATAAATGTAGTCACTACATTTTCTTTTAAACTCATTCACACAGGCCAACAAACTCAGTCACTTCAACGAGAGCAACAAATAATAATCCAGGACACTAGCAATTGATGCATCTCCATAGCAGAGAGAGTATCCCAAAATTTTTGACTAAGACACATATTTGAAAACCAAAATGCTAAAGACATTTGAAGCCTGAATATCCAATAACAGTTGCCTGCTTAACTGAAATAGAGGTGCTAGTCTAAAGAATCTGTCCTCTAATCTATAAATGGTACACTGACTACTTTCAACAGGAAGACTGGGAGTGATATGATGTGATGTCCATTATAGGACGTGCCATTTCCATGCCACCCCTCATGTCTGAAAGAAAACTCTTGGACACTGTAGTTCAGTAGTCTGACAATTGTGCTTCTTGGTTTCTGGAAGTCAAGCACTATTTATCTGAAACTAAGTGCCCTAGAGAAGCCCTACCTACAGGGTGAAACACTATGACAGTATGAACAAAGAGAAAGAGAAATATTAAGAAGCCAAGTCAACAGGCTATATTAGAATGCATCCTCTTTTCAAATTCTCCAGCTACTACCACATATATAGATTAACCCATCCAGCTGTCCCCCTTAAATTTCTGACCCCCTAAATTAGGCACAATTTGAAATGTTACTATTAAAGTCAATATATTTTGGATGAGTTCCCCCAAGACAGTGTATATTTAAACCAAAAAAATTATTTGTGATTGTATCATGGCCTCTAATAGTAATGATATACCAAAACCCTTGGGGACCAAAGTCAGAGTACAACAAGAAAGGTCTTATACACAGCCAAACCAGGTACAAGTCCCTGTAGCCTGCTCATGACTGAATGCTAAGCAAAAAGCCAAGAGTATGCTCTGTGCATTACTAAATATGGCCTAAACACTCCCTTAAAAAGAGAAAGAAATAAAAAGAAGATAAAAGAAAGCTATGGTCTTTGAAGCTTAGAGATTGCAAAGATGAGAAAGAAGAATGGAAAAATATGTTTCTATATAATTTTCATGTTTTAATTTTTCTATTATATAGATAACACTGTGCTACCATAGATATGTATGCTATAAATATATATTAGTTATAGATATTTTAAAATGCTTGACCACACATACTTAGAATTGCCTTGCATTGGTTATGCATGAATTTGTGCTTATTTAATGTAGTAAGGGTTTATAAAAAGAGAAACCAAATAATATGTGCATAGTATTTTAAAGTTCACGTTCTTCCTTCTAGGAGAGAGAGAGACTATAGAGAGAACAGTGATAAGAAGCACATAATCTGTGTGTGCAAGACCCCAGATAGAGTACCTTTATGGCATGGTTCCCTGAGCACCACCAGATTTAGACCTGGAGGGCTCCAAGCACTCTGGGTGGAAGAGTTGGTTAAGTATAATCCAGAGCCTTCTGATAACTGTTTGAAAGGATTCTGCCCCCCTCCCCCAAATACAAGGATGTGTTCTCTGTAGAGTGAAGCTAATAAACTGGCACTTTTGTGGTAAATGTGATGTGGCAACACTTTGCACCTAAATATTTGTAGTCTTGTAAACCAATATTACTCAATAACCTCTAAAATATAAGATAAATTAAAGGACCAGAGTATAGGGTTAAAGGTGCTTACCTTGCATTCACCTGAACCCCTCTTCAAATTTCAGGCATATACATGATCCCCTGCATACCACTAAGTTACTTCTGAGCACAGAGACAGGAATAACTTCTGAGCCCTTCTGGGCATGCCCCCCAGTAAATAGAAAGTAAATAATAATACAAAACAAATGTCAATCATTAATAAATACATGTCAGTGATATTCACTTCTAAATGTTGCATGAAACTTTATCAACTGAATAGAACATATTTTCCTATTGTCTGACACATATCATCCTACTATTTTTATAATGGATTTGAATATAGGAATTTAGAATGTACAAAAATAGTCAAGCAGTGTAATGAATCCACACAAGTACAATAATTATTAACACATGGCTGCTCTTCACTTTTTAGTAGTTTGTTTTAAAGTATTGATTCTGGTAAAGATAAAATAGGGACCATATATTAAAGTATAGGAGCCTGGCCTACCTCCATGTTTTAAGCAAATAATACTAAGATATTTGTTTAACATTAGCAAAACATACCAGTACTCAGTATACTCTGGATGCTGCCTTGTTTTTATTAGAAGCCAAGCTTAAAATGGTCAGTAACCCTTATTAACTACATCTTTCATTATATCTTGTTTTCTCTGATATATCTTAGAAGAAAATGGAATAATTTACGAGATGCCGGTGGTATAAAACACAATATTTTCAAATATAGTGACATTTTTCAGAGCTATTTTAGCTGGAGTAATTGAAATCCTCTTGTTCTACACTGACATATCTTGGAAGCTCATATGTTTAGGGTCTGAAATTTCATTCCAGAAATGATAGAAAGCCTCTGGAACTCAGTGAAGAGTTACTGAACTGAATGATGATGGGCAAAGGCTTCAGTGAACTTAGGGAAGTATGTATTCTCTTCCACATAGATTAATTTCACAATCTATTCTAGAAAGTATGTCATGCAGGTTGCCAGTGTGAAAAATTTCATGTCACTGACTTTCATGTGCTGCCATATTAGGATTGAAGTCATAAATTCTGATATGCTATTTTAAAGGCAAATGTTATAATAGTATGTTCAGTACTACCAGAAATAAGTTAAAATTATAGGCAGAAAATAAGCTTATACC
>PVKC010015364.1:0-21506 GCA_004027635.1 Crocidura indochinensis
AGGAAGGAAGGAAGGAAGGAAGGAAGGAAGGAAGGAAGGAAGGAAGGAAGGAAAGAAGGCAGGCAGGAAGGAAGGCGGGAGGGAAGGAAGGAGGGTAGGAAAGAGGGAGGGAGGGAAGAGCTGAATCCAAGTCAGGAAAATCTACTGGAAAAAATTACCGGGGAAAAAAAAAGAAAGAAAAATCTAATTTAGAAAATACTGTGTCATCATTAGAAAGCCCCTGCCTCCTCCTGGGCCTCGCTGCCTCTCAATATATGATCTGCAGAACAGAAGCCATCACAGCAGCACCTGGGACCTCCAGGCCTGCAAATCTCAGGGCTCACACACCTAATGTTCTGCGTTGGATTCTGAAATCTCATTCCCAGTGATTTGATGCACAGTACTGCTTGAGAAGCCCAGGATAGAGTTTGTTTACTGTACATTAAAAATACTCATGGAACAGCCAGAAAGCTAGTACAGAAGTTGAGGCAGGTTCTTGTGAGGAATGTAAGGATTTGGGGAACTTTTATACTTATGTGATATCTAGAACCATTGCTGGTTTGAGCAGCGGGGTAACTTTTTGAAATGTCATTACATTGTTATGCTGCCTATCCACATCATGACCTCTCTCTCATTTGCAGAGCATGTGCTCTACCACAAATCCAGGGGTAATGAGCACTGGTGTGGGGGGGGGGCTAAAAATAAAAATAAATAATAAAAATAATAAAATTTAATATAAAATAAATAAATTATAATAAAATTTTACTTTCTAATTTCTGGCAGAAAGAGAAATATTTAGACAATTTTCCTTCCATTATGATATGGTTCTTATTAGTATCTGTAATCAAATTAAGAAACTTCTCTTTTTCTAGTTTACTAAAGGTTTATAATGCTGATTTTAGAATTTTGATGTCTATGTTCATGAGCCATAATGGCCTGATAATTACAGATTAACTTAGCTGAATTTCTCAGGTTTTAATATTAAAGTATGTAGATCTCATAAAAACATTGGAATACAGCCTTTTGGGGGTATTAGGTTTTTGGTGACAATTGGTCACAGTTTGGCCTTACTCCTAATTCTGTGTTCAAGGATCAGAGATCATTACTGGTAGTGATTGGTGGGCCTTATGTAATGCCAGTCAACTCAGCTGGCTGTGTGCAAGATAAAGACAGTCACCACTACTATTTCTGATTTTTAATTCTCTAGAATACTTCATGTAAGACTCACATGATTTTCTTTATACACTTGGTAGAATTTGTCAATAGTGCCATTTGTAAACAAAATTTCATTTTAGGTAAAGGCTTAATTTGTTGATTAAATCTAAAAATTCTAGAATATAAAATATAGCAGGCCTGCAAAGCTGTTACCTTTTCTCTTTTTCTTTGTCTTGTTTGTTTTGGGTCCACATCCAGTGGTCCTCAGGCTTATTCCTGTCACTGACCAGGGGTTCTTACAGGGTGATAGGAATCAAACCCATGTTGGCCACATGCAAGGCAAACACTCTACCTGCTGTACTGTCATTCCAGCCCTTCAAACTTTGAGATAGAGATACTGAAGTTGAAAAAAAGTGAGATAGTCAAATAAATATACTAAATATAGACTAGAAAAGCTTGATCCAATAGCATGTTTCAGAGGCCTGGTATAATCTTACTGATTGACTAAAAATGTATCTCTCATAATTATTTTTCCTTGATTGTATTAAACATATATAATGCAAGCTAAGGTTGTGGCTCAACTAGAACATATCTTGCATGGGTGAACCTTGGGTTTGATCCACAGCTGCATATGCCCTCCTTGAGTATCATAAAAACACCTGAGCGTCGTAGATATGAATGTCACAACAACAAAAGAAAAAAATGAGTTTGCTATTGCAATTTTTTCTATTGTACTTGTAATTTATTAATTGTAAACACCATAGAAATTCAGGTGGTTTCCTACTTTTCTTTTACTTTCCTCTCAGTATATAATAGGCTAGCTAAATCAGAAGAAAATATTAATATCCAGAATACTACTCCTACAATATCTACATTTACTAGAGGGAAGTGAATTATAAAAGTATTGTGTGAAATAAGTCAAAAGAGAGATATAAATACTGTATAATGTTATTTATATGTTAAAAATAAGCAAACAGAAATAGAAGCCTGCTGATGGGAACTGGAAAGAAACTGGAAAAAATATAAAGATGAAGAAAAGATAAAACTCAAGGTGAAAAAACTTAAGATGAAAAAAGGTAAAGATAAAATGTATAGGTTATTATAATTTAAGGTACTCTATTGCATATTTAAAAGTCACTAAAAGAATAGATCTTAAAAATTACCTCCACAGGGGCCGATGTTTGCCTTGCAGGCAGCTGATCCAGGACCTTAGGTGGTTGGTTCGAAACCCGGCATCCTATATGGGTCCGCCGTGCCTGCCAGGAGTTATTTCTGAGCATATAACCAGGAGTCACCCCTGAGCACCACCGGTGTGGCTCAAAAACCAAAAAAAAAAAAATTACCTCCACAATGGAAGTAAGTAGTAATTATATGAGTAGTAGTAATTATATGACAAATAATGATAACATTATTGTGGTAACCACATTGCTATATATCCATATATATTAAACCTCTGTGTCTTAAAATTTTATATAGTTTAGTATTAATTTAATTATAAAAATCATTGAAACAGAGTCATCTGAACATCTGGAAATTTAACAGCAGAAATTTAACTCCTGATCCATGAAATTTGAGAGCAGATGATATCTCTTAAATACTATCCTTACATTCACCTATATTTTGCCTCCCACAGGAAGAATCAAGAGATAAATAAGATCTTGAGTCGACAGTTGATATTGGCAAACATTCAATTATTTGATGGGTCGTCTCAATCAAAATTCAGTGGTTATTTCCTATAGTAGTCTAAAAACACTAAAGGTAAGCAACCATGTCACTGTATCATTCCCTTAAAAATGCCATTCAGGATAGTCACAGAATTCTTCAACATGTTTTTTTCCTTTTACTGAGCATTTTGAATAGAGAAGCTAACACCTGATGGGACAGAGAGTGTTTGTTTTTTTTTCTTTTTTCATATATAAGGTTGTGCTATTTAACTCCAAACTTCTGCTATAAAATTCCTATGGAGCAAATTCAGTTATTTTTCATATACTTTTAGTTAGTAGTGCTGCCATACAATTAATTTTTAAAGAAAGATTAAAACTAAGCTTGATTTTATAAAAACTCAAAAATATGCTTACTGAACCTTTTGAAGTATGACATAGTAAAAACTATTAATTCAACGTAGCTCTTATATAAACCTTCAGGACCTGAGGAGCAGAATAATTCTGACCTACTAGACCTAAGCTGCCTTTCTCAAACTGGTAGAAATCTACAATAATATTTTAGGTTCATTACTTAGTAATATGTAGGTTATGAGAATATTTAGTCTTTTAATTACATCTGCCTCCTTTTTCAATAGTTCCTTAGTTCAGCATGAAGAAATATGAGCTATTATTTTGATTAATAGTTTACTAATAAAATGATATTTAAGAGGAAAGAATGAGTATTTTTATTTCTGTTTAGGGTAAATAAAACTGATCACAAAGAATTTCTAAAATCAACATAATTTTTAGATAGCTGTTTAATGATTGTGCTGATGCATAATGTTTAACCCTGTAAAAATATGACATGCCTGCTCTACCAAAATTCCTACAATTAATACATTTTCTTAAATATTAAGCAAAACTCCAAATAAAGTTGACTCAGTTCCAACAGTTCTTGAGTGTGTCTGGTCTCTGAGTACCTACTTTTTGCTGACTCCTACCTCCGATCCTTCTATGAAAGAAAGCCCCTCTCATTGCTGCCTGACTCAGCTGACCTCCAGAACACCAGCAGTGAATGAGAGTTCAGTTACTTTCTCTCTGTATCCATACAGTGCTGGTTGTTCCTGTTCTTTGTGATATGTGTCAGTCTCTGTGGTATGAGATGATACCTCACTGTGTTTTGATTCGTATCTCCCTGATGATTAGTAATGTGGATAATTTTTTCATGTACCTTTTAGCCATCTGTATTTCTTTTTTGAGGAAATGTCTGTTCATTACTTTTCCCATTTTGATGGGGTTATATTTATTTTTATGTATTAAGTTCTGTTAGTAACTTTTATATTATGAATGTTAGCTTCATATTAGATGGGTTTGGGGTGAATAGTTTCTCCCGTTCTATCAGTGATCTTTGCATCCTATTCACTTTGAGGTGCAGAAACTTCTCAATAATGTAGTTCCATTTGTTTATCTCTGCTTCTACTTGTTTGAACAGTAGTGTTTTCTCCTTGAATATGCCTTTAGTCTCAAAGTCATGGAGTATTTTGTCTTTCTTTTCTAGTATATATCTTATAGTTTCAGGTCTAATATCAAGGTATTTAATCCATTTTTATTTGATCTTTGTGCATAGTGTTGTATAGAGGTCTGACTTCGCTTTTCTGCATGTGATTGACCAGTTGTCCCAATACCACTTGTTGAAGAACATTTCTTAGCTCCATTTTTTATTTCTTGCCCCTTTATCAAATATTAATGGATTTTATGTCTTGGGTTTGTTTTCTGAATACTCAAATCTAGTCCACGATCTGAGGTTCTGTCTTTATTCCAATACCATGCTGTTTTGATTATTATTGCTGTGTAATACAATTTAAAAATGGTAAATATTATGCATAGAATGAAGTTCTTATCTAATAAAGATAGGAAATCATAAATTTTATATTGCAATGAGATTTTCACCCTGAAAATTTGTCATAGTGAGTTGATTTAGGATTGAACCAATCAAACATCAGCCATTCACCCCAAACCTTGGATCTCATCTTCGGAATCTTCACAGTTTTCTGCACCAGAACCAGGAATTGAACTTCCACTGTGGGAGGCCCTAATGCTGCCCTGCCACCAGCTTGCTCCTGAATGGGTTCATATGACACCTTGACAACTTCTAAACAACAACCATTTGCCTTTAGGGTGGTTTTCCTGCATCCTCACCTACTGATGAGATGAAATAAAAGATGCTTCATGTCTACCTGATGTCTAAATAGGATCTGTGTAAAAACCAAGATCTCTAATTACAGAAAACTGACTGCAACAACTGTGATTAAGGAGAACTTTTACTGGAACCATAAAGAAAGATTTTGAGGTTAGACAATTTATATGCCCAGAGCCTGCAATTAGTCTTATGGCAGAATGCTTCATGGGTAGGGCATCCCTGTTTTTAGGCCAAAGACTTTTCCTTTCTTTTTCCCCAATTTTTGCTGTGTTTATGCAAAAAACTGCTACCCCATTTTTTATTTTGTATCTTTTAAATAAAGGCTCCTGCCTTTTTCATAGAACTATGGAACACAGATTACTATTTTTAACATCATATATCTGCATTTTTCTATAAAGTAAGAAGAAAAGCAAAGAAGAGATGGTGCCAGGGGTCAAGTGGTCTCAGGTGGAGAAAAAAAGGACAGAACTAAATATCTAAGCCAAAGTCAAAATTAATAGAATCAAAAAACTATTATGCTGAGTGAAGTAAGACAAAGGGAGATAGACACAGAAAAATCTCACTTGTCTATGGGTTTTAAGAAAAATAAAAGACATTATTATAGTAATACCCAGAGACAATAGAGATGAGGACTGGAAGGACCAGCTCACGATATGAAACTCACCAAAAATAGAGGTGGTCCAGTTAGAGAAATAACTATACTAACAATTATAATGACATTTTAAATAAGTGAGAGAAGTAGAATGCCTGTCTTGAATACAGGCAGGGGGTAGGGGAGGAGGGAGATGGGGACATTGGTGGTGGGAATGTTGCACTGGTGAAAGAGGGTGTTCTTTTTATAACTGAAACTCAACTATAATCATGTTTGTCATTATGGTGCTTAAATAAAGAAATTATTAATATAAAGAATCAAGACATACACTTTAATAATCTAAACATAAATGGGCCTATTAAACTTGCAGACCAGGAAACAAAATGTGGTGGTGTGGGATGCACTGTGAGAATATTGGTGGAGGGAAGTCAACAGGTGGTGGAAATGACTTTGATTTGTTGTATGTCTAAAATTGAACTATGTAGAATTTTGTAGATCAAATTGTTTCAATAAAATAAAATTTAAATAAAGAACTGAAGTGTAATTTGGCATTTCTTCCCCTACATTTGAATCCCTCGAGTTCAGGGTGGATTCTCTTCTAGTGGACATGTGGGTTATTCACCAACTATCAGCTGGATGTGCGACCTCCTGACTTGCTTGGTTAAAAAGTTCTATAACTTCTTTTGCTAATACTCATAAAAAAGGATGTTTTCATTTCCTTTCCTTTATGAATAATAAAGAGAACTATGATTTGTATGTTTAGAACTGCCATATGAGGTAAACTTGTCTAACAAACAAGATAAGAGCAGTAATGTAAACTTAGGGATAGAAAATTCAATAAATTTATGATATTGTTTAAACCTCTAGATCTGATGGTTTCTTAAAGCTAGCATTATTCCTTGAGCTTTCTGGATAAATCATTATAAATTTCAGTGTTTTAAAAACAATGATTTAGAAGGAAAAATTGATGCACTTCAGGTATTTGGTATGTGTGAGGTCTTGGCTTAATTCCTTAAGCAACCACAGAAACAACTACTATGGGGGGTGGGAGGCAGGAAGACATATCCTCAGAAAAGTGGCACAAATCAAACAATTTGAAGCACAGGCCTTATAAAGCTTCATTTGCCTGTATATTTATATATGTATACATGAAAACAAGTTATGTTTATATAATATATCTGTATACATAAATATAATACCAAGTCTTTTAAATTATAGAAGGATTAAACAATCAGGGTGCTTTCTGAAGTTATTGTCTAGTTTATCACATTTTCAGCAAACTTTGATATAAAAACACTTGTAATTACATTTTATACTAAATATCACTTGCTAATATGGCTTTTCTTGTTCCTTTTCAAGCTTCTAAGTCCTTTGCCAAAGATTAAATGACTATATAATTGAGGACTACTCTTATGTTCATTGCAGCAGTATTCAAAAGAGTTAAAAACTGAAAATGACATGTCCAAGAACAGATAAAAGAATAAATAAACTATGGTATATATACATAATGCAATAGCAATTTAAAAATAATAAAATAATTGAGATGACCTAGAGACCATGATAAGAAATGTACTTCTTAGAGTGGCACCAGAATCTTGAAGAACTCAGTATTCTCAGTAGGTCAAGGCTAAAGATAGGAGATGGTATTAAAGAACTTCATTCTTTAGATGCAATCGAGATGACAAAGTCTAGCAAGGGCAATTATAGAGGCCAAGTGATGATGCTAAAACATTGGAATCAAATCATAAGCTATTATCACCATCATTATGAGTTAATGATTCAAGGGAATTAAAGAAATTATTCCAAAATATGATGTTCCTATGGTAAATAGATGGAGTCAATTATATTCCAATTAAAAATATCACAGGATTTAGGAAAGCAGCATAATTTTAAAAAATGTATTTTGCAGACCTGGGCAGTTCTCATATTTGAACATTAATGACTAGAAGATGATCTGGTTTTAAAGAAAGAATCTTACAGCAATGTAAGCATGCACAGTATATTTTGCTTTAAAGGACCCTGGACACTTATTCAGAATATATGCTTAGAAAAAATAAGGACCCTGGACACTTATTCAGAATATAACATGCCTAGAAAAAATAAGTATACAAATTGTTGAGGATTGTTGGACGAACATGGGATTCAAATTAACATGGATCAACATAGGTCTCAAGAGTCATAATTATCCCATGTAGAGTGGAGAGAGTAAAGCCAACTATTGGGCCAAGTCAGTCTTATAGGCTCATTATATCTTTAATGATCACTGCCTTATCTCTAGTTTATAATTGTACCATACATATATGGTAAGCTGCAGAATTTCTACATTTGGTTCTTGACACATGTGAAAAAAGCTCTCAGAGTAGTCCATTAAAATATCTGAAACCTTACTTTCTCAAACAAAAGTATACTTCTATAAACCTAAAGAATGCACAGGCTTTGGTCACTAGATCATGCCTGTACAGACTTGCTGTAGTCCTAATGAATTCTACAAAGTCTTATGGATTTTGAACATACAGCTGTCAGTAACTAATCTGAAAAATGTGGCTTCACTCTATAAAGAAAAATTATCATATTACATGTATGATGCTTATGTAATTTTATTAACATAGAACATTAATTAAAATTTCATATTAATTAAAATCTAAATTAATATTTACTCTAAGGACTATACTAGCAATGCACCCTATAAAATTATTCTGAATTAATCAGACCTAAAATTGAATGAAAATAAAACATATAAATCACTTGGACATTTCACAAACATTATATTAGTTATCTGTAACAAAAATATCAGTTAATCAAATCAAATAAAAAATTGACACAAATGTAGAAAATCTTGGAAAGATTAAACCTTGCAAAGATTGATAAAATCATAGGAAGGTGAAAATCATAGAGACAAAGCAGTCTGAGTTATGCTGAAATAACTCAAAAATGAAAAATAAAAATTTGGAACTTTGAATTCTCAGAAAAAAAATAACACCATAGGTATTTGTGGGAGACCGCCCTACCTTGCACAAAATGGATGCCATTGACCTTAGCCTCTGTCTCTGTGGAAAGCTTCACTGAGTTGCATACTTGACCTTGGCAGGTTTTAGCCCCTGGGCAAAAAGGAAATCTTGCAACAAAAGATAGCCCCTTGTGCTAACCTCAGGGCCTTGAGGCCGGGGACAGTGTGCAGATAATACTTCCTTATATGTCTCTGGTTCCTATTATGTTAAAGAGTGCTAGGATCAGCCATTGAGTTCTGCCTTCCCCTTTACCACTCCCTGCCTCCTATGGGCTGTGCTTAACAAAGAGTTCTTTGATAATAGTTAACAGAGGTTTTAACTCCACCCTTCTCCCTTTTTGGCAAATGCCTATAGTAAGCATATGATTGGTAAAAAGGCTTGTTTGAATTAACCAATGTTTAGCTGTCCCGTGGATCCGGATGTAGAGTGCCTTTGCCCATTTTTTGGCTATGTATCTGTATTCGAGCGAGATATGAATGTATAAGAATCTGTTCAAAGTAACCAATGGTTTTTGAGACATGCCTCCCTTTCTGTAAAAGTATTTAAGTGCTTGCCCACACTTAATAAAATTTGCCCTTGATCAGCAACCAGATTTGGGTCATTCTTTCTAACTTCTTCAGGTTTTTCTATAGATATTTCGGATCGGGTCAGCCTCAGTAAACCCACGAATAAGTCGCGGCATTCACTCCTTTTTCTCCCCGCTGGCCGGGATTCCCAGAAAGCCGCAGGTATTCCTCTTCTAGTAGTAGTATGTCCCACACTTTGTTTACCAAAAGGCATGAGAAGCAGCCAGCTTTGTCTGTGGCTCTGGACAAAGAATTCAACAGCATTGTACCAGGCTATATACAAAGTTAGGCCATGTGACCTAGTATTTCTTATTTCCTTTTTTTTTATTTTTTTGATTTTTGGGCCACACCTGGTGGCACTCAGGAGTTACTTCTTGCTCTACAACAGTGCTTCTCAAATAGTGGGGAGCAAGGCTCTATAAAGGGGGGGGCGCGTGTGACCAGCAAAACTGTCATAACAACAAACTAAGTCCCATGTTTATGTCTCTCTGTCTTTGAAGCTGAGAGTTGCTGTGTCCTGCTTCAAACCCCGCTTAGAAAAGCTATGCATTGCAAAAACGTGCTCAATGTAGCCATTAATCCAGACATCACCTCTGATTAAATCAGCTCAAAATATTTTATATATTTTTGTTTTGCAGATTAAAGTTTTTTATAATAAAGATATAATTTACAGTCACATGGGGGGGGCGCGAAAAATGTTTTCTTCTTCCTAGGGGCCATGATAAAAAATAATTGAGAAGCACTGCTCTACAATGAGATATCACTCCTGGCAGACTCAGAAGGGACATATGAAATCTGGAAATCAAACCCAGATCAGCTGCCTGCAAGGTACCCATTGTGCTATCATTCTGGCCCCTGAGCTGGTATTTCTATGGCAGTAAATGTTTTTAAAATTCTAACAATCCTAAAAATTTAGAGTTTTATAATAACTCAATATTATTAAGTCAGATAAATATCCTTTGATTAAAATCTGTCATCTTTCATGCTTTAAGTTTTAGATTGGAAAGAAAGATATTATTTTCCATATTCAGGCTGATATCATTACTATCCCCCATCTATATAAGGAGAATGTCTAGATAATTAATGCAAATAGTCATAAATGAAGAACTTTCTTATAAGCTCTTATAACCCAAAATAATCACTTGAAAAATGAAGAATGTCACTAATTATGTAGTTATTTCCTCTACATAAAGCAGTAGTCTTCAACTATTAAACTTTATGTAGACCTTCAAGGTCATCTAGTTCAATGTTTTGATTTTACATATTAAGAAATTGAGGCTAAAAAAGTTTAAGAAAATTTTTCTAATATATTATTAACTTAATTTTTACCAAAGTCTAATTTACCTCCAATTATTTTCCCATATAATAAAGTCTACTCAATTCCATATTTAACAATTAAAACCAAAATCAATCAAAACTAAAATGCAATCATGTAAAAGAATCATATATTAAATCATAAAAAATAGAACAGGTGATTAAACAAAGAGTCATTTGCCCACTCATCTCCTTATCAGAAATATAGTTCATATGTCACGTGCCTTAAGTCTTTATTTCTTCCAAAGAAATCCTTTATATAAACTCATAATGACACAAAGTTGCTGAAATTTATGCCCCCATTGCTTCTGATTAATTTATAGATTGAACATTATCTCTTTTAATCATTTTATGAGACTGGTATTTTTATGACCAGAAGAGACCTCAAGGTTATTTTTTGTGTTAAAGGATTTGGTATCTAAGCTTTAGAAATCCAAACTTGATGGTCCAATGAGCCTGAGGAAAAAAATAACTTACTCCTCCCAAACCTATCTAAAGTTAATGGCTGCCATAAAAGTCAAAAATTATTCAAGCAAAGGTTTCTTTTGATAAAATACTATAGTCACTTTTAAAAAATAATTTCTTTTGGCCTCTTCCCCTAAACTTGGGTGCTCCCACTCCGTGGCTTAATTAATCACTCTCCTGAGTCCCTTTCTAGCTCTCTGACCAGCTCTTCTCAACCTCCTTTACATAACCTTTGTTCATCCTTAAACATTAGCAGCTCAGGGACTTTCTCTTGACTCACTTTCATTTTAATATTGTAGCAGGAATATTGGGCCAAGTTGGTGTGAATCTGAAGAGGAAAAGTTAAATTTTTATTGCCAATAAACTTAAATCAATATTCCCTTCAATTATAATACCAAAAAATGGTAAAAAATAATAACTGTCACTGTGCAATCATTTTTATCACATTTTTAATATTATATTTGAGTTGTTTCCAAGATATTATGGTGGAAGTCATACTCATCAAGCACAGTAAAAATACTATCAGAGAAACTACAACATAAAACCACAAGAAATGTTCTATCAAAAAAAATACTTTATGAAGTAATGGAAAAATTAAAAAAGTCAATGAGGGTTTATTTAGAGCAGTAACATAGAGTACTGGCCTTAAAAGATAGAGGTTGACCAGGTGAGAAAAAGGAGAAGACTTTTCAACAAAGAGCAAATTATTATTAGTGAAATAGAAGGATAAATAGTTCTTCTCTAAAGAAATTCAAGAGTATAAGAAAAGAAACAAGGAGAGGAAACGAAATGGAAGAGGATTCGGGGAGATAATCTATCTGAGAAGTTAGATGGGAGAAAGTCTGTAAAAGACTATGCTTATTATTATTCAAACCTCCAGGTCTTTCCCTATAGGCAAGAAAAAGCCACCAGAGATTTTAAGCAGAAGGATTTCAATATCTCGTTTCAATTTAGAGTGATAATACTAATATTAATATAGAGGGAAAACTGATGGAAAGGAGACTAGTGAAGAATTATTGTCAGGAGTTATGTAAAAGGTCTGAATTGTTGACTTGGAAGAAAAGATAACACTAAAAATAAAAATAGTGTTAACTTTCTGGCAATATTATAAGATAATTGTGATATCATTAATAAAAAGAGAAATGTGAACACAAAATTCTAATTTAAAAAGAAAATTTCTTACTTTAGGCATAATCATTCAGCTTTATGAAACAAAATCTACCTCGTGTCTAATACAAATTAGATTTTATTTTTTTCATTAAGCAAGAAGTTTGAAGATTAGCAACTAATAGCTCTTTCTCAGCTATTTGATAATATTTTGGCTCCACCATCAAAGAATAATTATGGCAAATAAAAAAATAAAAATGTTCATCATCACTACCCATTAGCAAATACAAATCAAAACAATGATTATATACATATACATTAGAATTGTATAAATTCAAAATTGACAATACTAAATGCTGACAAAGAAAATTAGAATTATCAAACACTACTGTTGGGAATAATAAGTGACAGAGCCACTTTAGAAAATATATTAACAATTTCTTATAAATTCTTGAAAACTTAAACTTAGAACTATCATATGACCCATAATATTTCCGAATCCTTCAGAACCCAACAGAATTAAAAAACTATGTTCAGAAATTTTTAAAAGTGAATGTTTAAAACAACAGTTATAATCAGTAAATACAGTAAACAACCAAAATATCCATTAACGTGTGGACATCTACAATAATGCATCCATAAAATAAAAAACTATTTAGCAATAAAAAGGAATAAACTATTGATTATGGCATACATTCTATAAATCAAAATATATAAAAAGCAAGTATAAAAATAATACACTTACATATTATAGAAAAGCATACTTAAAAGTGACAGGGCTAACATCAAATTATAATAAAATTTTTTTAAACTGTGTGTGTGTGTCTGTGTGGTGATAAGAGATAAAATCAATGGCTTTACGTACTCAAGGCAAGAACTCTGAAGTTGACTTCTCAAAGATTTTTTTCCTGTGTCAAAATGCCAATAGTTTTTTTTTTATAATTTCATGTATTTGTTTTGATGCTGTCTAAAAAAATACATTTTAATTTGCTTGAATTTTTCAAAAATGTTTGCTTTCTTACATATAAACTTTAACACTATGTAATCATATTACCTGAAATATAATTAATACTTTTTAATTTTTGCTTTCTAACTCTTACAGCTTTGACTTTCACATTCAACTATATGAATTTATTTTTATCTTATTATTTAAGTTTTATTCAGTGTGGAATACTATTTAATGCAATAAATTTTAATGTTTTATTTTTCTCAACTTATAAAAATAGAGGGCATGACTTTTTAACTATGATCAAAACCCAATGTGTAATAAATTATACTAGTTTTTATTCCTATTTTATTATGTTAAGATGAACTTTCATCTAATAATTCACTCTACCAAATCTAGATATATTAGGTTAGATATGTTTTCTGTTATCAAAGACATTAATTGAAACAGCCATCTTCTGCTAAGAAATAAATAACATTTTATCTGTTTTTCAAATTTTCTTGTGCATTGTTAATGTTAATCACTCAACTTCTCTAATTATATCAGAATGGTATCTTGGAAGACCATGATTTGATTTACTCTGAAATCACAAAAACCATTGACTCAATAGAACTTCACTTCAGCCCATTTTTTTCCATTTTCTTATGACTGAGCTTCTAGTTACAAATTCAAGTGGAGAATACAATCAGAAGTAAGTTCAAGGACAACAACAAGTTTTCCGGGCTAATACACACTGAATTTGTGAAGCAATCTTTGCTTGAGTTCTCACCCTAAGTTTTCTAAAAGGCAAGCATGCATAGATAACATCCAAATCACTTGTGATTTGTTCACAGCTCAAATTTCTCTCTATGTGTGCTTTTATGTCATGTTTGTCTATACAATGATTTCTCTTCTGAATCTATTCCACCTCCCAAGCAAGCCTGGAAGACTCCCAAACAGAGTCTGTGAATGCTTCTTAAGATATACTTTCTGACCTCTTCTCTACAGTGTATATGACTGTTTAATTTCCTATTTAAGACAAATTAATTGTTGCATGCTCTAATAAGGCTGCAAAGGATCTCGCTCCAGTCCACAAGCTTAGAAGAGGTTATCCAGAGGTTGTCCAGATTGATGGTTCCAGGGTGAATGACCTGAAAATGAACTTTGACTAAACTTTGCTCTTTGTGCACTTGGCACTCTGTACTTGGAAAGTGGCAATTGTCTAAAGCAGACAGCTTAGACAGTTTCGAAACTTCAGCCTAAGTTTTTTTTTTTTTAGAAGTCGGTCTTTGGAAATGGGGATGGGGTGTCTTCTTTATCAACCTGTTGGACACCAGTTTTAACTATAATTTTCTAAGTGTCTTATTCTTTTGTATAATATACAAGCTACAGTAAAGAAAGTATTAGCATAACTAAGAATATTTTCTTTTCACTTCCTCAAGTAGTTATAACCTAGAATCTTTTTAACTTGAACCCAATTGTGAGTAATGCAACTTGTATCATGTTATTTATTTAAGAATTTAGTAATAACCAATTTATTAATTCCTGTAACCTCCAAGATGTTTGAGAGACATTTTTACTGAATAGATACATGTATCTCTGGTTTATGTTAATATTAAGGGAGGAGCCTTTTGTACAAAACTGTAGTCTAGCCAGGAGATTCCTCCTAAATTAATTCTTCATCAAAATAAGTTTTAGAAAAAAAATTTTTATTAATGTGCCAGCAAAATTCTGAAGGCAATTCTGAAGAAAATTATTTGGGCTTAGTCAACTCTGGCACCTACTGGACTCTCTAAAATCACTAAATGAATAATATACAAGTACTTTACATGTAAAGATATATGAATAGCAGTATTTTGCATACTTTTTCTGTATTTCCTCATAAGCAACTAATTATTGTATTGTCCACATAAGGAATTGGTAGGAATTGAGGTATTCCTATGAGATATGACAAAACTGACTTGGAAATGTCTTAGATTGTTTTATTCCACTTATTTTCATAGGGATCATGTCCAATGGTGATGAAAAGGTAAGGAAAACAATCAGTGCTGGGAAACACACTCAGCTTCTAGCTTACTTACTACTTAAGCTATTCTTTTGGTTTTGGGGGGAGGGGCGTCACACCCAGCATCACTCAGGGGTTACTCCTGGATCAATGCTCAGAAAATGCTCCTGGCAGGCTCGGGGGATCATATGGGGTGCAGGGATTTGAACCGCCGACCTTCTGTTTGCAAGGCAAACACCTTACCTCCATTCTATCTCTCCTTTCCCTACTTAAGCTATTTTTCAGAACCTTATATTATTTTATAAAACAATAGATTTTAAGTAATAATTTAACATTTCTTACATTCTATTTGCTCTTAGTTGCTCTTCTTTCATCTATTTTCTCTGCTAGTTTCACAGAAATCTTAATATTACCATTTTATAACTAGGAAGGAAAAGTGTTTGAATGACTTTTTTTTAATCAACAAACTCTCTATAAAAGTTCATAAAACACCATAAACATTCACAACACACTTAAAACAGATTAAAATAGACAAGTAGAATCTCAGTCTCTCTCTAAAAACCTGCATAATTTTCAAATATCAGCTGGTTTCTGGAAAATGATTATTCTGGGGGAAAATAAAAAACAACAGATCATTTCGTCTTCCTAAAGGCCATCTTCAGATCTTAGTTAAATTTGCAACTTTTTAAAATTTCCTCTACTTATTAAGGCCACCACTGAATTCCAAGCAGAACAGCAATACTTTTTTAAGTATCACCCTTCTAGTTTGTCCGTATTATGTCAGTCTGGTGAACTCAGAGCCAATGTGACAACACTGCTGATCTAAGTCTCCTAATTCTTCTGTAAGATTAGTGTTTGATGTTTATTTGTTTCAACCCGTACCCATTCATTGACTCACATATAGTTGGACAGGGCTCAAGGAAGGCACCTCTTTTGATGATAAGTGATTATCAGCAGCAGCACATGTTCAAACAACAAAATAATGAACAAAGTATTTTAGTGTTCAAAAAATTACATTTTCCATAAGAAGATAGGATTTAGAATGAGTGTGATAGGAATTTATCAATAATCTTCCCTTATGCTCTTTACATCTCTTCATGTGTCTATATATTTTTACATCTATTTGTCTATTGAAAATCTGCTATCAGAATTGGAAGTAGAGAACTAATGGGCAAGCTTAAGATACTCAAAGAAGTAGAATTTCGAAGGCAATGTTTTTGCATGACTACTTAATCCTGAAAAACAATAGATGGAATAATTTATAATATTAATAACACATATTTATAATGTATTATTTCAGCCATTTTTCAAAAGAGTTTGACTTGTATCCTAAGATAAAGTTAAAAAAGCAAAAATATATTCTTTGATGTACAAAGAATTACTAATTCTACTAATTAAAGTCAGAAATGAAAGGTAAGAAATATAAACCTACATTCTTGGAGAGAGATATCTACTAAATAGTGGTTTTGTAATTTAATACAAGGAAGCACTAGCCTCTTGGAGACATTTCAACTTACATCAAGTGATACTAATTTGACACAGAGGATGGAATTTTAAATACATCTATGACCAGGCACTATCATAATTTAGGAAGCTATAGAAAATAGTAATGAAGTGACCCTTTCTTCCATTACTCGCAGATTTCATTTCTTTACCTTACTATGGAGATCAATTTGATATTAGTGATGATATTATATATTTTTAAAAAATTTTATGTAAGTTTCTGAATGATAGTATAACAGTATAGCAGCACTTGTGTCTCCTGTAGCAGACCAGGGTTTTATCCCCAGAACTCCATATGGTGAAAGGAGTGAAAAAAAACATACTTTTAGCAGCCTTGAGCTCCTGTTGAGTTAAAAACGAACAAAACCACGTGAGGTCAGGTTTCCCTCGGGAGGGGGACACTATTCTGTAGGGACCACTCAGATTTCCTTTGGGAGGGCGACATTATCCTGTGGAGGACCACATGTGCTCGCTAGCGAGGGTGGAAGTCCCACCTCACGGAAGTTGCGTTGTTCTTTCCTTCCCACCGATTCATGTTACCCTGGTTACCGTGGCAGAAGCCCCGCCCTTAAGGAAGTCGTGTTTCCCCTTCCTTCCCCTCCCACTTCCTATCTTATATAAGGAGGGACAAGGAGCTCCTCAAGGTCTTCACCTCTATCCAGATAGACAGGCAGACGCTGGCCAGTGGTCCTGGCCAGTCAAAATGAATAAACTCACTTGACCATTTGTCTGGGTCTCAGTCTCTTCATTTATCCATGCCGGGCAGCAGGAAACTGGGGTTTTTCGGACCCCTACAATGGCCATAAGAGATCCTCTAAGATTGATGCTAGCCAAAAAACAAACAAAATGCTATACGTATTTTCACTGCTTCTATCATGTATACAACAATATTGTAGACTCAATGGCAAAGAAGTGACAGAGAATCTCTTCACAGTGATTTTCAGGATACTTCCCAAAGTATATACAACATCAATATTTCTATTCATCTTGTTACAGACGCCTAGTTTCTTTGAATCTCAAAGAAGAGAATTTTTAGGGGCACATCCAGTGGTGTAAAGGGCTATTCTGAATGCATTTTTTCAGGGTTTGTTGGTTCTAGGGGACCATACATGTCAGGAATTGAACCCAGGTTTCACACACACAAAGATGAATTTTTGTTCTTTAAGTCATTTTCTTAACTTAAAAAAGTAGAAATGTTTTAGAAGTCATAAATCTTCAAAATGTTTATTGAGTTATGAGTTTAAGAAATTATGGGAAGAGGACTTTGTGCCTGAACATGATTGTTATTTCTGATAGGAAAAAGTGAAGTTAGGGGATTGTAATTCATTCACAGGGGATTTGAAAGCATCTACCCAGTAAACCTGATAACTCCTTTGTCCATTGTTAGGAATCACTGATATAGGTTCCACAAAATGTTCCAGGCCACTCATTGTTGTTACCCTCCACTTCGGGTGGCACGCATTAGATGTGGCTTTTTGCCTTCCTGGTGCATTGTCTAATTTTTTCTCCCAAGAAATATCTGCCAGAAGGCCCATTTAGAGGTCTATTATTGACCCTTTGTGTGAATCACTGCGATATTTCTGTCATACTTACTACTTGGTAGGGACTCACATTTTAATTCGTTTCTGCCCACTATAGAAATTTGGCCTAAGTTTTCCTGCAGACAAAGAAATGTTGGTACCAGCAGACAAAGAAATGTTGGTACCAAAGCCCGCCAAAAGTACCCCACTGGCTAGTTTATTTGTGACTTGTTTTTCTAGTATAACCTGGCGCCAGCCGTCTAGCTCTATGATGGTAAACAATTATTTCTGTCCCCCAAAAAATCTATTTTCAGGCAACTAGATAAACATCATATAAATATTTCTATCTCTCTCCTCCTGATTTCTTGATAAACCTGTTTTTCTGCTTACCCAAAAACACTTCCACCACCAACCTCCAACAGGCTCTTTCTCACCTACAGGATAGTTATTTTGATATGTAGATTCTAGGCTTGTTTCCCCATTGTACTGCTCTCCTACTTTTTGTTTTCCCTGACAATACTCTGCATACCAGAGCCTGTGCTTATAAATGTCATCAGCTGAACAGTAAATTTGTCTCTCACCTCTCAGACGGAGGTTCCCATACAATTCATTTTGTGTGACCTCATTTATTTCATTTTCATATTTCATATTCATCTGTCTTGTGTACCTGTTTATTCCTAGTGAGAATTATCTAACCCACTAAGTTTTTGCTTAGGGACACTAACACGTCTGCAGCACATTGTGGCCTGAAATTGTTAGTTCATGACTGATATACCTAGAAGATAGCATGAAGAACAAGTTGCTTAATACTATAAGGAAACTAAAATTAAGAATTATTCCCTATCTTGTTGGGTGTGGGGAATTTTATAATGAAACACCCAACTAGCCTGCCCAGAATTGTAGGTTTTTTAACTTAAGGGAGAGTTCTTTGAGGGATTTACTGTTGAGCTTCTTGATGGGTAGAGGCTAAGTCCAGTCTTCATTCTATTTCAGTTTGAATCCTTAAGTTATTTCCCCCCCAAAAAATCTAGGTTCTCTGCCTGCTTCTTACCAACCACTGACTGCTCTTTTGTTTTTAAAATACTTCAGATGGGGCTGCAATGACAGCACAGTGATAGCAGCACAGTGGTAGGGTGTTTGCCTTGCATGCGGCCAACACAAGACAGACCCCAGTTCCATTCCTAGCATCCCATATGGTCCCCCGAACCTGCAGGAGCAATTTCTGAACACAGAGCTAACAATAACCCCTGAGCACAGCCAGGTGTGACCCAAAAATAAAATAAAATATTTCAGAGAATAAAGTCATTAATAAAACTAAGACCAAAAAGTATTATCCAAAAATCTTGTTCAATTTCCTTCTGTTATCAGTATCCATGATCACAGGTCAAAAATGAGAAGCTGAATTTAACTTAAGGTTAATTTCTCCATCAGGAATAAATATGGTGAATTGATTCTTTTCTGAAAACTCTTACTTTAAGATCAATTAACTGTAGAGTAGGAAGAAATGGCCAAAACTAAAGCCCTACAACTATTTCCAAAATGAAAATTCTTTACAAAGGTCATTAAAATGTTTTAATTTTATGTCAATTTTGAGTTAAATGATTGACATGGTAGAAAAATGTGGGATTTGTTTTCAAATAAGTATTAGTTTATTTATCATTAAGATATTTAATACTTAATAAATATTAGTTGCTTCACATTATATATTTGTGCACATTTATTTAAAGATGACATTTGGGACTAGAGAAATAACTTAAAGGTGTGGAGGCCATGTCTTTTATATTTGAATTCAATACCTAGTATCACCAACATCACTGAACATAACCTGAGAGTTCCACAGCACAACTCCACAAAGGAACATTGCATTTTCAGGCCATGTATCAGACATTGTGCTCACATATGCTGGCCAAGTATAACAAGACTCAAGCATGTGACATACTCTCAAATTAGATAGAATGGCAGTAATTAAAATTAAATGCTAGATCTAATATTTTTAACTGTTTTGCTTTTCTCCAATGAAGTCATTAATACAATGTTAGAGGGTTTAGTAAGCTCTTGTACGTATCTGTCCATTCTGTTAAATTAGCGTGTTCCCTAAGGGATGACAGCATCAAACTTATTAAGTTTTCCAGAAATTATAACTTTTAGAGCCATGTTCTCAGCTATCAGGACTCCTAGGAGAAAGACAATATGAAGGGCAGGTGCCAGCACTCACTCCAAGACGGCCTGGATATATTTAGTTTGGTCAAGATGGTGTCCCTAAAGAGAACTGTAGATGGGTGATGAGGCAGTGCGATCAGGAAAATGGTGGTTATGGGTGATGGAGGTAGCAGGCATGGCTTTGGCATGGTGGGACCTGCCCCCCATCTCCTCCCAAAACGGTCAGATTTCTTCTATGTGGCTGTTGTACCCATGAGTTTTCACAGCTTAGTCTAGATCTCTTTTGAGAAAAGAATGAGTCTAAGGAACTGGCCCACTGCAAACATGGCAACTGCTTTTGTGTGCATCTATATTCCTTATTATTTTTTCCTCTGCTGATACTCCTAAATGTTCTTTATTCCCAGTTTGCTGTGTGAGATATAAATCAAATAGACAATAATCAAGTATTAATTATTTTCATAATACTTAGAAGAAAGTTAGAATTATAAAAAAAATTAGTCAGAAGATATATCAGACCCCCTTTTTTCATTTCTTTTGAAATTTAGATACTATCAATTATTATTTACCAAATAATATTAAGTAGATGAGTCTAACAGCATTTTCCATGCATTACAAGAACATATGATGGTAAATTGCCACTCACTAAATATTTTAATTCAGCATTTTATGGGCACTCTATGTTTAAGCAACTCAAAATATTCAAAAAATAAAATAAAAAAGAAAAGGGTGGATACTCATAGAAATATTAAAAATCATCCAGTATTGAGGCCCGGGGAGCCGCCGCCGCAGCAGTCGGAGCCGCCGCGTCCGTCTAGCTGCACGATGCCGTCGGACAAGAGCTTCAAGCAGCACCGCAGCTTCGAACAAAGGGTGGAGGACGTCCGGCTCATCCGAGAGCAACACCCCACCAAGATCCCGGTCATCATAGAGCGGTACAAGGGTGAGAAGCAGCTTCCAGTGTTGGATAAAACCAAGTTCCTCGTCCCTGACCATGTGAACATGAGTGAGCTCATCAAGATCATCAGACGGCGCTTACAGCTCAATGCCAACCAGGCCTTCTTCCTGTTGGTCAGAGGACACAGCATGGTGAGCGTGTCCACGCCCATCTCCGAGGTATATGAGAGCGAGAAGGATGACGACGGCTTCTTGTACATGGTGTACGCGTCCCAGGAGACATTCGGGACTGAGTCACTTGTGTGAGGATGGGGGCACGTTTGGACCCTCAGGCCAAGACGGGATATCCTCTGCCACAGATAGGCCGGCTGCAGCATTTCCACCTGGAGTTTGAGAAGTTGTCTCTGGGCTCCAGATGAGCAAATCATGCTTCTGAAGACTTATTATTTAACCTGGGCTGTCTTGTTTTC
>PVKC010015365.1:0-21512 GCA_004027635.1 Crocidura indochinensis
TTTGGTTTTTGGGTCACACCTGGTGACGCTCAGGGGTTACTCCTGGCTATTCGCTCAGAAGTTGCTCCTGGTAGGCACGGGGGACCATATGGGGAACCAGGGGATTGAACCGCGGTCCGTCCTAGGTTATCGCAGGCACCTTACCTCCAGCGCCACCACCCGGCCCCTACTGTAAATCTTAAGGTACTCCCTTGACTATAATTTCCCATTTTGATCTTGCTGCTTTCAGTATTTTATCCATATCTGTGGAATTCATCATTGTGACTAGGATGTGTCTTGGGATGCTTTTCTTTGGATTTCTTTTAGCTGGTACTCTTCAGGCATACAGGTTTTGGTTGCGTGTAGTCTTTACCTCTGGTAGTTTCTCTGTAATGATGTCCTTAACTGCTGATTCTTCCTGGGGATTTTTTTCCCTGTGTCTCTGGAACTCCAATGATTCTTAAGTTGTTTCTATTGAGCTTATTATCAAAGACTTCTATTTTCATCTGTCTATATTATTTGAGTAATTTTTCCATTGTCTGATCATTTGCTTTAAGGCTTATTTCCGATCTCTTTTGCTGTATGGGGTTGTTATACATCTCATCTTCCAGCTCACTGATTTTATCCTCAGCTGCTATTACCCTATTGGAGAGGCTTTCCATTGAGATTTTCATTTCGTCTACTGAGTTTTTCAGTCCTGTTACTTCAGTTTGGAGTTTTCTGATTTCTGTCTTCATATCCTCTTGACTCTTATTTGAGTTCCATTCAATTCTATCTATGCTTTCTTTGAGTTCTATAAACAACCTACATATTTCTTCTCTAAACTCCAAAGCTCCATATCTGAGACACTAACTAGGTGGTTGGCTATTTTTGGGTCATCAGAGTTGCCATCTTCATTCTCAATGTCTGGTTTTGGCCTGCGTTGTTTCCCCATTGTCATGCTTGTATTGTGGATTTTTTCTAAGTGTTATAGTGGTGTTCATTGGCTAGAAGATGTGCATGGCCACAAAGTGAAGCTGCGTTGTTTCCGCATTGTCATGCTTGTATTGTGTACTTTTTCTAAGTGTTATAGTGGTGTTCATTGTCTAGAAGATATGCATGACCACAAAGTGAAGCTGAGCCCTCTGACTCCACCCTTTGTAGGGGGGAATGGCTCACCTCTGAAGAAGACGAGCCCTCAGGGACAAATATTCTAAAGTTTTTAGTTAAAAAAATTAGCTTACCTGGAGTTTTTGTCATTTAGGTGTGTCTGCAGAGATCAGTGGTAAGAGATGAAGTTGAACTATTGACATAGTGTCAATTATGGAGTATGGGTGCAGCTGCTAAGGCTTCAGCAAGGCTAGGATATTGTGAACCCCTCCCTAGGGTGCCCTAGATTTGAAGTAGCTTTTATTTTAAGATTGAGCAAGTTTATTACTTATAACCTCTCACTTGAAAATTAATAGTTTCCTTCAGTAACAAGGAAACTGAAGGCAGAGGAAACAGTGGCAGAGCAAAAAAGAAAACACATATTCATGCTGCTAAATCAAAATACACATTCATTTTGTTGGGGGGACACATCCAGTGGAACTCAGGACACTCTTGGCTCTGCTTTCAGAAATTACCCCTGGCAGACCTGGAGGACCATATGGAATGCTGGGGATTGAACCCAGGTCAACTGTTTACAAGACACACACCGTAAGCATGGTGGTATCAATTCGGCCCTTCATTTATTAATTTTGAGTGACTAGTTTGTGGGGACAAAGAGATAATATAGTAGGTAAAAGCACTTGCCTTGCACATGGCAGACCCATGTTTAATCTCTAGAATTCCATATCATCCCCAAATCCATCAGGAGTGATTCCTGAGTGCAGAGCCAGGAGTAATCCGTGAGCAATGCTGAGTATTGCACAAAAACAAACAAAAACAAACCAAAAGACTAGTTTGTGGGACTAAATAGATAGTAGAGAGGTAAGGCATTTGCCTTACATGTGGCCAACCCAAGTTTGACCCCGGACTCCACAAATGGTCCCTTGAGGTCTGAAGTAGTGGCCCCTAAATACAAAGCCAGGAATAAGCCCTGAGTTCCACCAGTGCATTTCCACAAGCTCCCCAGAAACCAAAAGTAGACTAGTTTGTGAGAGGAGTTTAAAAACCAGGAGGGAGTGGGGTGTTGGAAAGATAGCATAGAAAATAAGGAAAAGTAATCATAGAGAAAGTACAAGGTCAAAGAATGGGAACAATTCAATAAGTCAGTGAACATAAGGATCTCAGTGTGGTAGTGATCTCTTGGTTCTCTTTGTGCATGTTTTCAATAGCCAGTGGCCTGAGCTGTCCATGACATCTAGAGCACCAGTCCCTGTAACAGAGAAGCCTGATCCAGGTTTGCATTATCTTTGCTCCATGCAACTCAGTGACTGGCCTTGGCCAGTGAGGTTTGCTAAAGAGCTACCTGCTTATTTAGTTCATTGAATAATAGGAACAAAGGGGGTAAAGGAAAGCCAGATTTTTAATAAGTTATTGATTCCCATGATAAAACAATATACATGAAAGGCCATTCAAATATTAATAGAGATTAAGGATTCAGTTGTATTGAAAATTACAAGATAAGAAAATTTAAACTATGAACAAGTTAGTCCTTTTTGGTTATCAAAAAATACCATTCCTGGAGAGAGAGTATGAGGGCTAATGTGCTTGCCTTGCACTCAGCTGACCCAGGCTGATTCCTGGCACACTATATGGTCCCCAAGCACAGCCAGAAGTTAGCCCTGAGCACAGCCTCCCAAAAATAAACAAAAACATAAGAGCCTCTTGTATAACTGGGTGACCCTGGGGAAAGTTGTTTCATTGTTCTGAGCCTCAGTTTTCTCTGAGGGGCTAATTCCTTCCCTACAGAATATATTTAAAGCTTAGAAATCTTAGCTGTAAGGCACTCTGCTATTTGATAGGTACATTACCAAACAGCACATAATAATATAATATTAGTTTTGTTGTTGATGGTCTCAGTGAGTCTGGCTGCCAGCAGAGCTCAAATTCCAGAGGCTCTCTGGGGATAGTGTTTGCATGAAATCCAGGAGCTTTCCAGGTACTATGATGAGCTTGGAAAACACCAGGCACCCTGGGATAATATCAGTCTGGTGTCACTAGGGCTTCTCTGAGTCTGGAACTAAGTATCCAAGAGGGGAATAAAGCGATAGTACAGTGGTAGGACCTTTGCCTTGCACGTGGTTAACCCAGGAAGGACCTGGGTTCGATCCCTGGAGTTCCATATGGTCCCCCGAGCCTGGAGCAATTTCTGAGTGCATAGCCAAGAGTAACCCCTGAGCATCACAGGGTATGGCCCAAAAGCAAACAAACAAACAAACAAGTCTCTAAGAGGCCAGGAGAGCTGTCCTGTCCTCATCAGGGAGGAGAGACTGAGACTGGCCCAGGAGCCCATGAGGTATGGCGAGGCAGAGGCTGAGAGGAAGCTGGAAGGTTCCATGAAGTTGGACATCTGACAGCAGTGTAGAGCAGTGGAGTTCAACTGGGGTAGGTTCTAGTCTGCAGGGGCTGGCAGTCCTTGAGGTGAGATGGGGTGCTATCTCCTCAGCCATTGGGAGCTTGCATTGGACTGCTACACTTGGTGTTGGAACAGGATGGCAGTTGTTACTGGCCAGGAGTGGGGAAAACCCCTTGTGACTACCAGGTTATGGGGGCACCACACGCAGGCAGAGAAGTGCTAGTCCCAAGCCTGCTTTCTTTCCCAAACCAGTTACTTGGCTTCAGTCAATTGTTTTCCTCACCTGTAAAGTGGGACTCCCTCTCTCAAAGAGTTCCTTAAGAATGAAGACGTATTGGATCCTGAGAGATAAAGTGCTTGCCTTGCCCACCACCAATCAGGTTGGATCCTTGGCATCCCATATGGTCCCCTGAACACCTCCAGGAATGATTCTTGAGTGTAGAGCTAGGAGTTAACCCTGAGCAACCCCAGGTATGGTACTATGGTGCTCTCTGTCTCTGTCTGTCTGTCTGTCTGTTTGTCTGACTGTCTGTCTGTCTGTCTCCCTCTCTCTCTGTCTCTCTCTTTCTCTCTCTCTCTTTCTCTCTCCCTCTCTCTCTCATATACACACACACACAGAATTAAGACACCTCATAGGTCCCAGGAGGCAAATAGTACTCTAATTCCTAATATACACACTGCGGGTCCAGTGGGATATGTCAGGACTGTGGGGTGCAGGAAAGCTCCAGATTAGAGTTGTCTTTGAAACTATCTTGGGAGGCCCAAGCTCATGAGGAGCTCTTGAGCAGAGAATTATTATCTGCACAGTGTTGGAGAAATGCAAGTCCTGTTTCATACTCTCTGTGGATCCTGAGGGTTCCCACCTGTCAGGCCAGTGCTGAGTGGGAGCTGCTGAGGGCCAGGGCAGCCAGCTGTGAGCCTTGAGCACTGATACAAGACAGGGCTCTAGGCCTGAGAGTCCCAGAGACAGCTTCCCTCCAGGTGCTGGGAGCCAGCAGGGGTCACGGAGGAGGAGGGGGGCCTGCCACTCCCACCCCAGGATGACCCCCACCGCCGGGCGTGGTCACAGAGCTTCTATGAAAGGTCAGGGCTAATGAATTCCTCCCCGCGCTCTGGCCCCACACAGCCCCTTCCCATACCATGCGCGGCATTTCGGGCCAGCAATGATTCCTGTGGGAGCACGCTGAAATTTATCTTGGCTGTATTTACATAGCAAGACCTTAAAAAGTTGGTCGATAATGTAAACAAGGATAATTATAATATTTCTGGGAGAAGGTTTCACATACCAAAGGAGGGAAAAAGAATTCTTTTTTTTTTTTTTTTTTTTTTCAGCCGTTGGTTGCTTGTTTGGTCAAGGAGAGAGTAAAAAACTGCCCTTTTCAATAAGGACCACTCAGCTGCCATCCAAAGGGTTCTGGGGTGTTTTGGGGGATGAGGCAGAATGTCCTATCCAGTTATAAACTGCCACAGGGGTTCATATTCTGGCCACATCAAGGCAACCAGAAACCCCATGGAGAAGCCCATGCTGGGAGTTCACAAATATGGAATGGAACCTGGAAATCGCAGTTGTGGTTGTTGTTGTTATTGTTGTTGTTTTAACTATACTGTGCCTTTATTTTCCCATTTATGTAATGGGTGAACCAATAACCCTCTCATGGACTTTCCCTTAGGGTAGCTAAGATCTCCGTATGAGCTTTTCACAGGCAGGTATTACTAATCCCCTCTCCCTCTGGTCCCTGGGATGAGCACTGGATTTTCTCTGCCTGGCCATCCTCCATATCTGCCTGGGTCCTGATTCCAACCTGGAGGCCAGTCTGCTGAAGGTTGGCTGAGGGGGTCCAGAGGCTGCCCCCACCCTGTGACTTGGCTCAAGCTAACCCAGTTCTGGCTAGGTTATGATCTGGCCTCCTTGTTACAACCATCATTAGTTGTAACAAAAACTGGTGAGTTGGTGGCTGTTATTATGTGTGTTCAAACATTTGTAAACAGATCAGAGATCTGCCCTGGCCTTTGGGGAATTTTCTTTGATGGCAGGTTTGAAGCTTTTGTAAAAACTGAACAATTTCCGGAAGACATGATGGTGATGAGGGGCCCAGGTTTAAGCAAGTTATGCTTTGGGGTGGAGCTGCACAGGGTGGCCAGGCCTCCCGGAGTCAGAGCATTCCAAAATCCTGCTCCCACATCTCCTATTGCCAAAGATACAAGTGTGGTCCCCAGAGTGTGTCTTGACCCAAGGAGCACAGGACACTCACATGATGACCTCCCCATGGAGAAGATGAGTAATAACACTCCCCAGCTTGCCCAAGACACCATGGAAAAAGGCGTCCATCATCTTAATGGTACCTCTTAGATGCTCAGCTGATCTGCAGCCTCTTTCTCATGATCCCCCCTGCTCGAAAGCACTCACAGTGAGCTATTCCTGGCATGTCCTGTGGTACAAAAGCATGGTTCATCTTTTCAAGGAGACATGGGGAGGTTGAAAGTCAAAGCCATTGGAACAAACCTTGGCTTTGGAGACGAGTCAAGTGCTGATTATGTAAGCCATCACCCTCCCAGAGAAGAAGTCAGCATGAGAAGTAAAATAATTTGGGGGATTTGGCGATAAGGATGAAAAGGGAACAAGATCGATGCAGTACATACCGTCTCTGTGGGGAGAGTTGTGGCTATTGGGCGCCCGCCTGGTGTTACAGCTGTCTCCAGCATTCACTAGGATAACCCAGGTAGGGTGGGGATCCACATTGAACTACTCTGCCTCTGGGAGGTCTGGGCAAGAATAAGATCTGGCCCCTTTAGCTGGGCTTGTCTTTGGAAAACTGTGGTGGGTCCTGCCCTAGGATCCATACAGCCCCCTCTCTAAAAAGAGGATTGAATTAGAATTCAATCAGAATTGCTTAGCAGAGCAAGCTTCTGCTTCTCATATACTGAGTACTTAAGCCCTTGGGCTCAACTTCTCCCTTAGGACATAAAGAGAGGAACTGGAGCAATAGTACAAAGGGTGGGGTGCTCACTTTGCATGCAGCCAACCTGGGTTCACTGGGAGGAGTGATCCCTGAGCATAGAGAAAGAAATAAGCCCTAAGCATCGCAGGATTTGACTCAAACAAACAAACAAACAAGAGTAATAAAGAGAATATATACATACTATTCTATCTAAAAAGCATGCTGGAAGCATAGGATGATAACAAAGTCTCTTGGGGAAAGAAGTTTTCAGGCATCTCAGGAGACCTGGTTGGACTGAGACCATGGGTTAGGATAGCAGAGAATAGTGGTGGATATAGGTGCTGATACAGCTCAAGGCCTCCTCCCTCTGATGAATGAAAGGGCAGACCCTCTATTTATAAACCCATTGGTACACAACTCCAGGGTACAGTCAGTATACTTTCTGAATTAGGGAAGTATGGATAAAGGAAGAGTGCTGTTTTTCACTGTTTGTTTCCAGCGGTGGGGGTGAGGGAAGCCATTAAGTGTCCATGGCCCTGTCTTTGGAGGTGTCTTGCCTGCAGGACTTTATGATATCCAAACATCATCCTTTAGTAAGAAAGGATTTGTTGCAGATGAATTGAAGCCATGGAGGTGTTATGTGAATATGGCAGTTTTCATGGTTAAGTGGTTGGAGTCCCCCAATCCAGGGTGTGGGATTATTTTTTGCTCATAAACCAGGGGTGGGGCTACTTTTTGCTAATAAACCAGGGTCTGATGTAGCTGGACTTTTAGTTGCTGCTGGCAGCACTGTTTTGTTCAGGGTTTCCACCTGATTCCTGGTTTCCCTGAGCTACTTTCCCTCCTACCAGGAGAATGAGAACATCCATGTGCTCTTGTTGCTGTTAACAAACCCAATGAGAAGGAAGAGGATAGGCAGGAGGCTTCAATAGCTCCATGGAAGCAGCTTCTCCTTTATCCAGGGATGGGGACCACAGGGAGCCCTTGAACTTGATGTCATTTCTGTCATGCCTAGGGAGAAGCGCAAGCGAGCGTGTGCGGGGAAAGAGAAATGCTGAAAAAACAGTTAGCCTCTGTTAATATTTGATAGGCAGCCAAAGCACTTTTGTTCCCAAGCCCAGTGAGCTACCCGTGAAAAAATAAATTGCTTTTCAAGAACATTCATCACAGCAAGTGGCTCATTTTCTTGTCCTCAAACAACCCCAATCCTAGGCCCAATCTCCCATTAAAAACTCTTCAGATGTGGTCAAATAAAGAAAGAAACAAAGGGGAGGTTGTGAGGGGAGGGCAATGTACAATGAGTAGCAGCAACTCAGTGAACATGGGGCCTTTGGGGACCTAGTAATGTGATCCCCACCTTCAGTGCCTTCTCCAACAAAGTCTCGGGTTCTTCAGGTGTGGAGAACTTCAGGAATAAGAGTTGGGACCTGCATTAAGTTCTGTTCCTTCAGACTCCTTGTCTGCCACCTTCTGGGATGGCCTGGCTTATACCCCAGAGTTGCCCTGTTACTCTGTGTCCTTTCTAGTGTTTATTTCAGGATGGAGACCATGACCGTATCTGTTCCCATCTACTCCCCATTGCCAGGGCAGGAAGGGGCCGTGCCCTATTTACCATTCTACAGTACAGAGCAGAACCTCAACAAAGCCCCATGGAATGAGGGAATGAATTTAAAAAATCCAAAATGGCATGCTGAAGGCAACAGGACCATCCAATCCGAGATATCATTTTTCTGAGATGTCTGTCAGCCACAAATTCCACGAGGAGGTGGCAAAACTGAACAGGCCAAGACCTGTTGAGTGTTCTCTGTGTGGAGAAGGTTAGCTACAAGGCCTGAAAGGCAGCTGAGGGTGTAAGAATGCCCTTGACCTTTGATTTCTTGGTGTGACCTTAGTTAAGTCTTATTGCCTTCCTCACCTTAGAGTTCGTTCAATGGTATGACTCACTTTGTGTATTTCTGTGGAGAAATACAAAGTAGGGAAATGTCAAAGTAGGGAATGTGGTAGGCTGCATGCTTTATGCCCTAACCAAATCATATGTTGGAACTTTGATTCCTACTGTAGTAGGCACTTGGATAGTATTGAGTCTAGGTGAAGCCATGGGGTTTAGACTATTATCTGAGTCTAAGATGAAGAGACACCAGCACTTGCACTCTCTTCACCCTATGAGAACATGGCAGGAAACACATAATCAACAACGAGATAAACTTTGTCAGGAACTGAATCTTCTGGCACCTTAATCTTGAACTTTCCAGCCTATAGAACGGTGAGAAATAGATCTTTTGTTTAAGCCACTTAGTTTTTGTTATTTTGTTATAGAAGCCTGAGATGACTAAGATAGGGAGTATGCTTGATATGGGAACGAAGCAGGCACTTGATATATAAATGGTCATTTTTGCTATTATTTTGAAAAATGTAGATTCTCTCAACCAAGTTAAAAATTCAGTAAGATATTCAGAGATTTCTGAGCATCCAGTCCATGGCGATATTATAAAATTCCTAAGGTCTGAGACACAGGCAAAGCCTTCCTCGCCTTTTAACTATGTGTGAGAGAGTCTGAGAGACAAGTTGGGGCAATAAACTCATTCGTGCTGGTTTAATACAGACTCTTCCTGATCTCTTCCCATACCTTCACTGTCAGTGTTGAGTAGCTTTTCAGAGAGTGGGGAGAAAAATACGATGGGTTGAACACATCAATTAGCAGCAAGAATGATTTAAGAAGGGCTGGGGACATTTAAGTACCACATTTCAGATTTATTTATTCAGCATGTATTTGCTAAGTGTCTACTGGGTGTCACCAGATGTACCAGTGAATATGCATGATTCCTGCCTTGGGTGGAGAAGAGGGCTGGCTGTATTAGAGATATTTCTAATGACAATGAACAGAAAAATCACTTAGCACATCCTCCTCAGGTAAGTGCAGGGGAGGAAATGCAGATGGCCACAACTGATGGTTGATGGGAAGGAAGAATTCTCCTGTAGGTTCAGGAAGCTCAAGAAAAGTCCAAGGTGGGAGGCAGGCAGGTGGGGGGGAAGGCTGCTTGTGGGGGAGAAGCAGAAAAGAACCCAGAGAGCCCAGATGGAAGGTGAGGAGGATGCAAAGGGGCCTAAGTAGCTGAGGCTATGCTAAGACAGAGACTTTGGAGGTCCCCGCTGGCCACTAGCCAGGACCTTTTTCCTAGGCTTTTAGCTGTCAAGGGAGATCTGGGAGAACAGAGCAAGGGGAGGGCTGAGTCTCCTGTTGCCAGCACTCCGGGGTTGCCACAACCCCACAGACAGATCTTTTCTCCTCATCAAAGTCTAGCGGAGCAGAAACCACCAGGTTCCTGTCCATGAGGCCCTTTGGGTGCCCAGCACCTCGGGCTGCTCAGGCCTCACCCCAGTGGCACTGAATGACCCACATAGCCTTGGGTTTGAGAAATGGATACTGACAAAAACTTTGTCTTTTTTTTATTAGACAGAAAAGCTTCCTTTTCAGGCCCTACTAAGAATAGCCTAATTTATTCATGCTCTCCCAGGCTGGGAAGCCAGTGAAGGCCTGTGCTTGGCCTGGCGCCCTGCCCAAATGGGCCATGAAAGCCCTGGCCGGGCCAGGAGCCCGGACATGCCTCACCAATATTCAGAAGCCTAGTAGCCCCAGCCCGCCGCCTTCCCATTGGCTTCTGGAGGCCTTCCCGCGTCCTCATTGGCTCCAAGGGTCCCGGCCCCATGGAAGCAGAACCCTGTTGCCTGGGAGGTGGGTAAGCAGTGGAGGCACCATTTGGGGGATGTGTTGGACCCGCCCAGGAAATCAGGCAACTAAGAAAGTGAAATGCTGACATCAACCCAACACAGAACTAGGCACATGTGTGCTAAGGGGACAGGGCACTCAAGCTGAGTGACAATTACTATTTACTGCTATCTCTTGCACTCCAGATCTCCTGATGTCATTTCATTCAGCCCCTACAACAATCCCTCTATTTTTTTTAACCATCTCTAAATCATAGTTTTATTTTTATTTAAATTTTATTGTAGTGAACCTGAGTGGTAGTAGAGAGGTAGGGCATTTGCCTTACATGCGGCTAACCCAGGATGGACGCTAGTTCCACCCCGGGGGGTCCCTTATGGTCCCCCAAGCCAGGAGTGATTTCTAAGCACAGAACCAGAAGTAACTCCTGAGTACCGCTGGGTGTGGTCAAAAATAAATACATAAGTAAAAATAAATAAATAAATAAATAAATTTCATTGTAGTTACCATGTTTTATGTACTGTTCATGGTAGGATATCATGTGTACAACATTCCTTCCAATACCATACCTTTCACCAGTGTAGTTGCCCTTCACCATTGTCTCTGATTCGAAGACCAGTTTATAGACATGAAAAGTGATGCAGAAATATTGAAGAACAGGACTGGAACGATGACACCTTGCATGCAGCTGACCTAGGACTGATCACGGTTTGATCAGTTGTCCCATATGGTGCCCCAAGCCAGGAGCAATTTCTGAGCGCATAGTCAGGAGTAACCCCTGAGCATCACCATGTGTGGCCCCAAAACAAAAATAAACAAACAAAATTATTTTAAAAACTTGCCCAAAGTCACAGTGTTAGCAAGTTGAAGGATTATGGTTTGATATTGTTCTAAGCACTGTCCCACAATGGCAACCAGATAGGTAGATCAGGTAGGTGGTCAAACCACGGAATTAATTGGGCTATAGTGCATTGGGTTCTGGGTACATAAGGTACCCTGGTTAGCTAAAGGACATTGGCCACTAAAGATGGCCCATGACTGCTTTTTGAATATTAGTGGAACAAAGAATGGTGCTGACATGAAGAGGCCATAAGAAGAAAAACTAACCAGATCTTTAGCTTTGCAATAAGATCAGCCACTTGATGACAGCTACCACAAAAGAGTGCTCTGACATAGGCACCAAGTCTTTTTACAAACTATTCCCCTAATACTCACTTTACCATAGAATAAAGCAATTCTGTAAGGTCGGAGTCATCTTAATTTTGCAGAATATCATAAATAAATAAATAAATAAATAAATAAATAAATAAATAAATAAATAAAGACCAATGAGGAGGAGGGAGAATAATGTGCAGACTATTTTCTGTGTAAGGGTTACTTTAGATTGCCTGTGATTATTGAGGTAGGCATTGTTTGTCTTATTTTACAGAGGACCTCAGAACTGAAAAGAGGTATAGTAATGTGCTATAGAAACTTAGGGATTTAGGAATAAGACTACTCAGTTTCACATTCATGTTCTTAATTATCCTGTTTATCTTCAGATCTTGAGCCAGCCTAGTAATAGGAAGTAATTACTGAACAACAACAACTCCTCCCATAGTTTTCAATATTGACAATAAGGCCTCATACCCATAGATAACTTTTCTCTCTACTTTCAAGTCATTGCAAATGACCAACTCATGACCAATGGCAATTATTTTGTTTGAGTTAAACATTGCTTGACCCACAAGAGACTCAATATTAAAATCTCACTGTATGGGAGGAAAACATTAATGCCTTGGCATGATTTAGAAAGAAAAATATTTGTTCTTCAACAAATAGTGTTGGGAAAACTGGACACAGCCAAAGGCAAAACAATGAAATTGGATCTCTCTTTAATTCCAAACACAAAAATAAGTTTAAAATAGATTAGCAACCTCAACATAAGACCAAAAATCATAAAATAGAATGAGGAAACAGAATGTATTTATTCCATGACATCAGAACTAGATATATCTTTGGGAACATACCTCAATGGCAAGGGAAATGAGAGAAAAAATAAACAATTGGGACCATACAAAACAAAACAAAAAAAAATTCTACACTGAAAATGAAAGTTTCAGCAGAATGGAAAAACAGCTTACTTAATGAGGAAGATATTTGCACATCATACATCTGATAAGAATTTAACATCCAGGGACAGAGCTAGGGCATTTGCCTTGTACATGGCCAAACTGGATCTCAGGTACCCCATATAATCACTCCCAGGAGTGATCCCTAAGTAGAGTCAGGACCAAGTCCTGAGCACTGCTGGGTATAGACCAAAAGGGAAAAAAATTAAAGTAAAAGAATTTAATATCCAGACTATATAAGGAACTAACTTATAATTCAACAACAAAGCTAAACAACTTAATTAAATATAGGCAGAAGATCTGAATAGATATTTCTGAAAAGAAGTCATACAGTTAGTAAATAAGAAAAATGTAAAAGTGTTCTTCATCACTTATTATTAGGGGACTAAAAATCAAAACCACAATGAGATACCATCTCCTGTCAGTGAGAAGGGCTAACATCAGAAAGAATTGCAACAAGTGTTGGTGAGAGTAGAGAAAAAGAGACCTGTCTACACTGTTGGTGGGAATATAAATTGGCACAACTATTTTGGAAAACAGTATGGAGCTTCCTCAAAAATCTAAAAATAGAACTGCCATATGATCCAGCCATTCCATTTCTGGTATCTATCCAAAGAATACAAAATCGTTAGCTTGATGTTTTATGCACCCCCTTTTATTTCAGTATTATTTACAATAGCTTCAATAAAAAGGCAACTCAAGTGTCCATCAATAGTTGAATAAAGATGATGAGTTGTGTTCAGGGGCCAGAGTAATAGCACTGTGGTAGGGTGCTTGCTTTGCATGCAGCTGACCTGGGACACACTTGGGTTTAATCCCTGGTGTCCCATATGGTCCCCTCAAGCTTGCCAGGAGAGATTTCTGAGTACAGAGCCAGAAGTAACATATATATATATATATATAAAATATATATATATATACATATATATACATGCACACATATACATATATATATAAAGAAAAACTATCCAGCTTTTCTTTTTAAATATATTCAAATATTTTTTACATTTGCAGTAAAATAGAACTTGAAAGGGCATCTGAAGCAAAATATATGAAAAGGAAAAGACAAATATTGAATTATTTTACCCATGCATAAAATATTTTTAAAACATGAGTGGACTGGGGCAGAAAAGATAGCACAGCAGTCGGGCAGTTGCCTTGCCTGCAGCCAATCCAGGATGATAGTGGTTCAAATTTCAGTATCCCATATGATCCCCATGCCTGTCAGGAGCAATTTCTAAGCACAGAGCCAGGAGTGACCCCTGAGCCCCACCGGAGTATGACCCCCCACCAACAAAACAAAAACTACAACAACAAACCAAAACAATAGATGTGTGGACGAAAAATAAAAATAGCTCAGTGGACACTTGTAGTTTAAGCATACACTATTTTAACAACCAGAGCACACAACTTGCTTGCCCTAATCCCCTTACCCTGTCTTCCCTAAACAAAGAAGCACACACCCTGTTGTAATCCTTTCTCACATCCTACCCAATTGGCTGATACAGAGTCCACAACTTACTTTCCCCAATATAAATATCCACTTCTCACCTACTATAAAAGAAGGTACTCCCTCCAAGTGGCTGGTGGAAGCTTCTTTGTGAATGCTCTATTTGACTGAGATCTGGCTTCACCAGTGACTTCTATATCCAGTGACCCTGACTTCACCAGCAATTCTGACTTCACCAGTGACTTTACAAGCCTCATTTACAGACACTGACAAAAACCCAAACAAACAACAAAATAAACAAACAAACATTGAGGCTACCAGACTGTGGGAGTGAGGTGAGATCAAAAGTGGACTGGGGTGTCTAAATAGTGGTACTTCCTACATTTTTTTGACACAAAAAACTGCCAAGAAAAGTAAGAGAATTAACTGAAAATTCCTATAGAGCTATCCATTTAGCTAAAGCATCTACTGAGTTGTATTATTGTTTCAACCACATTTTCACATCTCTTCAATAAACATAGTTTCATGGTAAATAATAATAAAGATGAAACAGTCAGAGAAGCTCCACTTTGGGGTAGAGTGTAGAAAGGAACCGAAAATATTTTTTTTGTGTTGTACCAACTAGGAAAAAAAAAAGCATATGGGAGATGCACCAGTATGAATAGGCTGAGCAATGTCAGATGTGACCCAAAATTAAACTAGTGCAACAACTAAAAAACAAACAAAAAAAAAGAAACCAGAAAGATGTTTTTTGTTAAAAAAAAAAAAGTAGACTTATTGACAAGAGAATAGCAGAGCATCAAATCTGCTTAAGTTTGGTGTCTCAAACCTTGGGTTAGTATAGAATGATGTAGGCTGGTTTTCAAAGTTTTTAGAAATTGGGAGACAAAGTAAAATTGGAAGAAGAAAAAAAACACATTTAAAAAAACATAGGTATCCTTAAGACTTTTTCCAGATATTTTGCCTACCTATAAAAAAATTTTAAGATGAAAATCTGCTGGAAAGAATAGAACTTTCAAAACCAAGGGAACAAAAGATTTGGAAATTCCAGTAAAAAAAAAAAGAAGAAAGAAGAAGAAGAAGAAGAAAAGAAGAAGAAGAAGAAGAAGAAGAAGAAGAAGAAGAAGAAGAAGAAGAAGAAGAAGAAGAAGAAGAAGAAGAAGAAGAAGAAGAAACAACAAAAATAACAACAAACTCAAAAGACACAAACTTGAAATGGAAGCTGTTTGAAGAAGCTGTTTGAGACACTTGATATGTCACACTTTTAAGCCATCCTAAGAACTGGAACCATTTTCAGTCCAGCTCAACTTCTAATTGAATGGAAGTTATTATTATAGGGGAATGTATTCTGAGTGAATAATAATAAATATTATTTCTATGATTCTATTTTATGTAATGTATAAAATTCAGTAAAAATTAGAAGATGCAAAATAGATAAAAACATGTTTAATATTCATGAGAAAAATACAATAGAAGCAGACTACCACTGTGTCTCTTATAAGCTTAGGCTGTTGTGACAAAATGCTATAGTCTTCATGGCTTAAAAAGCATGCATTTATTTCTCATAGTTTTAGAAGGTGGAAAGACAAAGATTGAGATTCTTTTTGCGGGGTGGGGTGGGAGTGTCACACCCGGCAGCGCTCAGGAATTGCTCCTGGCTCTATACTCAGAAATTACTCCTGGCAGTCTCGGGGGATCATATGGGTAGCCAGGATTTGAACCACCGTCCTTCTGCATGCAAGGCAAATGCCTTACTTCCATGCTATCTCTCCAGCTCAAGAGGTTATGTTCTTAATTAGACCATCCTTCCTGGCATGTGGACAGGCATTTCTATGTTCTATATTCTAACACGGAGAAGAGAGAGAGTGCTCTAATCATTTCCTTGTTTTAAATGAAGACACTATTTATATCATGACCTCATCTAAAAATAGCCTGCCTCCTAATAATATCACTTTGAGGAGGAAGACCTTATTATGTGAATATTAATAAGATGCTTTGAGTCCTTAGCTGAGATTATAATAAAGGGATACAACTCCATTTCTCATGTTTGAGTACTGAAAAAGTTCAAACCCACCACAGTCTTATATATCAATCAGCTCAAAAGAAAACCCAGGTGCTACTCTAGTAGTTTCAATAAGAAATATGAACCATGCAAAACTCTGTCCTTGCATGGAGCTCCTTACATATGCCCCACCCTTTCAGAAATCCAAATACAGTTTGTTTTCTCTGACCTCTTAGGTAATCTTTTGTACCTGCTTGGGAAGTTTTCAGGTACTCTCCAGAAATCCCCAGAAATAAATTATAACTTGTCAGTAATAAATCTTTTCATATTTTCTTGTTTGTGTCATCAGTCTTGGCATTTGAACTGATTTTTTTAGTGGAGGCGTTTATTCCATTGTCACAACACAGATGATGTAGTTATTGGAGTTGTGAAAAAAGGATTTTTAAATTGACTATTATAAATAAAATTTAAGAACATACAAAGAAAAAATAAAAATATTTATGGAGAATCAGAATCTATATTAAAATTTAGAATTAATCCTCAGGTTGAAAAATGAACGACTGAGATTACAAAAGGGAAGGGAAACTGGGATAAAAGACTGGAGGGTCAAGGACTACGATAAATGAAATTAATACCTCAACGATGAGCATGATTTAGTAAAATTGTAGTCCTAAAACAAGCAGTTGCAGTGTTATAAGTGAACATGAAAGAAGGAAAGAAAGAAAAAAGAACGGCCATGAAGAAAATACTAAAGAATAAGATAATTCAATTAATGAATTCAAAGACAAATTATACTTAGTAGAGTTAATGATGCCATAGATAAGTACATAGAAAATACTCAAACTAAAGCAGAGGGAGAAAAACAAACTATTATCTTATAAAATACATAGTCATAATATCTAACATATATGCAACTTTGTTTTCAAAAAGAAAAGAAACAGCTGAGATAAGGTGAATAAGTGATGAATAAAGCCAACTTTTTACAAAAAAAAAGAAAAGAGACAGAATAAAGAAATTAATACTTATGAGCAAAAGGACACAAATATTCAAAATCATACAAATAATTCAACTCAGAGTCACAAAACAGAGTGAAGTCCAAAGAAAATATGAAGAAATTTTCACATAAGCACAAAATAATCAAACTGTAAAAAACAAACACAAGGGGAAGATGTTCAAAATAATTAAGAAAAGATAAAAACATTACATTCAAAAGAGTCACAAGGATTTATAGTTGACTTGTAAATTGCAACTATGAAGTACAGAAGACAGTGGAAAATTGTTTAACAGCAGAAAATTCTTTAGTTAGGGAAAATTTGCTTCTAACATAAAGGCATTCATGATATTCTTCTTTTCTTATTCATGAATACTTTTATCCCAGAGTTATTGGATGGGCCAGAGCAAGGTTGTACATGTGTAGGATGAGGATGAGGGTGATAATAGGAAAAGTTGTAGTGATCCAGTGCAAAATCTTATAGCTCAAGCTCAATGGAGGACATTCGCAGAGAGCTGAAGTCAGATGTGGGGTCTCAAGTTGGACATGGTGCGGAAGGCAATCCTTGTGTATGGGAAGAAGAGGATTCACTTGGGGAGTCAGGGAAGGAGTTGCAAATAAAGATAAGGATTAATCTATGAGAAGCCTTGAAACGTGGTCTTGAAATAAAATGCAATATCAATGGAGTCATACAAGCATACTTTCATGTAAAATTATAAAACATTATCGGTTATATATCCACAATATATTGTATGTGTTTGTGCATATGTGTTACACTCACACATGCATACATATTTTCTAACTCTGTTCATATGGAATAAAGACTAGAATGTCCATTGGCAATATAAATGTCTCTCACTTAGATTTTTAGCTTCAAAATAACAGTTTCTAATCTAGAGATAGTTAATTGGGCTGGAGAACTTGCTATGTATGTAGGAGGCCTGAATTTGTTCTATAGCATCACATATTCCCCTACCACAGAGCCATAAGTCGTTCCTGATCACTGCAAGGTGTGGTGCCAAAACAAAACAAAGGTTTTTAAGAAAGGAACCTGCAATCTTAGAGAAATAGCCATTTTTAAGAGCAGGACAGAGAAAGTATAGGATGAATCTAGAGCATCTTGTGCCAAAATAAAAAGAAGTTCACAATGAATGAAGGGATCTGGCACAAGGACAGAAAAGTTGCCTTAAAGTCACGTTCATATATACGTTCTGTGGCAATTTGAAAATCAAGGAACAGTGGATTTACATAAGATAGAAAAACTATGAATGTATACAAGTGTAAATAGCAAAATAAAAAAGTTTTGTGAGGACAAAACTATTTACATAGTTACAAGTTACACCCCCCAAAATCTATTAATAGCCACAGGGAAAGGATAATTTAGTACTCAGAAAGCTAATAGATATCAGCTTAATGAAATAAATGCTCAACTTAAATAAATCCCATCAAGGCACAATTTGATCTTCACCGACTAAGGTAAGACCAAGAGAAGAAACTTTGTAATGCTGATAAATTCGATAAATGCATTGAGAAACATCCTATATACCGTATTTGCCGGTGTATAAGATGACTTTTGAAACGAAAAAAAGTCAATCGAAAATCGGGAGTCATCTTATACGCCAAGTATATCCTGAAAAATGTCTCGATATGCCACTAAACGAAAATCATCTGGATATTGCCACGAAACGAATTTTCCAACTCGATCCTGCACCAATCACTGCAAGGCTGCTCGGACCGCCTCTCTAACTCAGCCAATCCAGGCAGGCTTTTGATGCATGCAAATTAGACAATGTTCTGGACCCGAATCTACACTGTCAAAAGCCTGCTCAAACGGGCCAGAGTCAGAGAGGAAGTCTATTACAGTATACCCTTTGAACCTTTGCTTGTTGTGATTGGCTCACTGTGGTACATACAGTTGCAGCACAGGAACGTTCTGTCTTAATACAGCGAATATAGGCCTAAACCTGTTTTAACTGTAAAATTAGGGGGGGTCGTCTTATATGCTGGCAAATACGGTAGATAGAATATATATACGTATATATTGTATATATATACACATGTATATATACATATATATGTGTATATATACAATATATATGTATATATATATACATAGAATCTGTACTTTTTGAAAGCATCTAGAAGGTTTGAAGAGCTATTTAAAACTAATGAAAACTTGGGGCTGAAGCGGTGGCTCAAGCGGTATAGCATCTGCTTTGCCTGCGCTAGCCTAGGATGGACCACAGTTCAATCCCCAGGCGTCCCATTAGGGTCCCCCAAGCCAGGAGGAGCGATCTCTGAACATATAGTCAGGAGTAACCCCTGAGCATCACCGTATGTGGCTCCCCACCCCCCCCAAAAAAAACCCCAAACTAATGGAGACTAAAAAGATATAACTCATGAAAACTAATTTCCTATTCTAAAAATGATTCCTTTTTCTAAAGACATTATTAGGACAATCTTAAATGGGAATTTGGAGAAGATAGAAATACATCATTATTAACTTTTAAATATTGGAGTTTGTACTATGATTATGGTAGAGGATTCTTTTTTAAAAATTGTTTTATTTTAGCACTGTAGTTACAAAATTGTTCATTGCTGGGTTTCAGTCATACAGTGTACACCATTCTTTGCCAGTGCACCCTCTGTCACCAATGCCTCTTATTTCCCTCACAGCCTCCACCCCTGCTTGTTCTAGGGCAGGTAGGTAAATTGTTTCTCTCTCTCTCTCTCTCTCTCTCTCTCTCTCTCTCTCTCTCTCTCTCCCACTCACTCTTTCTGTGGTTTACACTATTAAGGAAGGGGTGCCTTGACTGTTAGTTTTTCTACTTTCAGCTCTGAGTTTTTGTCCAGAGTTATCAGTTCCAACAATCATTGTTCTAGTATATTCTCTACTCTAACTACATTCGCAGCTCTTTGTGACAAGCTTTCTACTCTGGCTGGACCACTTGATCTTTTTCTCTATTATTACCATACTATCTCTTGTTTTTATTATATGCTACAAATGACTGAGAATATCCTGTCTACCTCTTGCCCTCGGGCTCATTTACTCCACAGTCTCCATGCCCAACCATGTATAAAGAAATTTCATGACTTCATTTTTAATGTATGCATAGTATTCTATTGTGTAGATGTACCACAGTTTCTTTAGCCACTCTTTTGTTGTTGGGCACCTGAATTATTTCCAGATTCTGGCTATTTAAATAGTGTTGTGCTGAACATAGGAGTGCAGAGGACATTTTTGTATTGAGTTTTTGTGTTCCTGGGATATATCCCTAGGACTGATATTTCTGAGTCATATGAATGCTCAATTTCTAGCTTTTTGAGGAATATCCATGTTGTTTTCCAAAAAGGCTAAACCAGCCTGAATTCCCACCAGTAGTGAATGAGAGTCCCTTTCTCCCTGCATCCATGCAGCATTAGTTGCTCGTGTGTGTGTGTGTGTGTGTGTGTGTGTGTGTGTGTGATGTGTGCTAGTCTCTGTGGTGTGACAAGATATCTGATTCAATCAGTGTCTTGCATATCTTAAATATTAACCATTTATCTGATGGGTTTTTGGTGAAATGCTTCTCCTCTTCCATGGGTAGCTTTTGTAGAGAATTCTTTATAGAAACATATATTGAAGTATAGAGGTATGAAGGCTTGATGCTGGAAAAGTACTCTCATGATTCAGGAGATAGTTTACATATTAGACTTTGCACTCTTCTATAATTTTGTGTTTGTTTATATAACACTACAAGGCAAAAGTATTTATATTTCAAAAAAGGAAAAGTAAAGACATCTTTACATTAATGAAAAATGGAAGAACTGATTGCCAGTAATTCACATGACAAGAATGGGGCAATCGTCCTAAGTAGAAACACAGAGCTGCAAGAGAGCATTGTCCCAATGCTCTGTGACTGTATGTGACTATTTAAGCAATAATATTAACAATGATTGGTGAAAATAGATCTGTACTTCTAGAGAAATAAGTATTGAATTTCAGCAGTGTAAGAGAAAATAAATATTCACGGGTATTAGTCATAGATATGGAATGATATCTATAGTCATAGCTATTTCATCTTCTATTTTACTTTATTGACTTTCATTAGTTAATATATATATAGGCTTTCAGGGACACAATATAAGCTGTTTTATGGTTCTATTATTTGTGATGTTTTAAAGGACTAATTTAGGTAACTTCAGAGATAAATGAAAAATACACCTTTGAGTTAGGCACTTAAATAGAAATATAATTGAAAATTGAACAGAAGATATAAAGTAAAAAAAGTAAGAAAGATAGGATTAAATATTTAAAGAAGAGATGGGATAAATGTTTAAAAAGAAGCAAGATGGTCAACTGAAGTCTTAATCAACACTATTACTAAAAAACAAATATCTTCAGTTTGGATTAAAAGACACTTGTCTGGGGCCAGAGTGTAGTGCAGTGATAGGGTGCTTGCCTTGCACGTGACTGATCCAGGACAGCCCTTGGTTCGATCCCGGTGTCCCATATGGTCCCCCAAGCCAGGAGTGATTTCTGAGCGCATAGCCAGGAGTAACCCCTGAGTGCCGCTGAGTGTGGCCCCAAAACAAAACAAGATGGAGAAGGCACTTACCTTGCACGTACCTGACATGGGTTCAATATCCAGTACTCCTAAGATTCCCTTAGGCCTGCCAGGAGTGATTCCTGAGTGCAGAATCAGGAGTCAGCCCTAAGCACTGCCAGGTATGGCCCCAAATCAAAAACAAAAACATTTCTCTAGGTTGAAGAGATACTGTATAAGTTAAGGAACTTGCCTTGTCTGTGGTGGATTCCAGTTTGATTGCTGTCAGTACACATGGTCCTCAAAGCA